>CM039679.1:296154913-296192413 GCA_022537955.1 Schmidtea mediterranea | reverse complement strand
ATTCTTTAGCATTCTCTTGTTCAATTTGTTTCACTTATTCTTTATTAGAATAATAGATAAATTTAACAAAATACAAAATCTTTTTGTTATATTGTCTATAAAAGGAACTTCGGGGTTAGAGTAAATATCTTTTCTTTTCAAAAAAATGGATTCAGTGCCTCACTGCGTTAATTTTGATTTATAACTGTGCTAAAATTCATGTAGAAATTCGCGCAAATCAAATTGATAAATACATAAGTTATATGAAATAATCATACAACGGACAATAAAGACTCACCAAATCCGAAGTGTCGGTGTACGAAATTATTTGTAAAACAGATTCCGTTATGACGGAAAATACGCTCGGATGCAACTGAAATTTCCACATTTGGGAAAATATATCCTAAAAACAGTCAATAAAGGATAAATAAGAATGCTTTTTAACCATTGTAATGTGATTAATAGATTTTATGACCTTCATCAGTTCCGGTGCCGGGGATATTTCCATTATTGAAAAAGCTGAACAAAGACTCTAAAATAGCATTTATAAATTAATAATAATTGTAATAATAAAAATTTTAAAAAATAATAATATATCAGACAAGCAAATAATAAAAAAACCCTTGCGAGTAGAAATTAAAATCACGGGAAGTGCGACTTTAGTTAAGCGGGAAGAAAGTTTGTAGGGAAAATTTAAAACATCGTCAGAAAATTAATTGGAAAATCGAGTAGGAAAGGATAGGTTAGTGTAGAAATGCAAATTTGAAAGAATTTTTCCAAAGGTTGAATGATATAATCTGACAGAAGAGAGAAATGTTTAATGAGGTGACCATAGAGGGTTGTAACTACTTAAAATCATGGGAAACGTACCGGGAATTAAGGAATTGTTGATCAAAATTTTAATATAGGGAAAGCTAAAGGTAAACTAGGACAAATGTAGTCGATACCGGGATTAAACAAATGAAATAGGAAATTTACCGAAAAATAAGGGAGGAACGCTGCCCAAATTTTTGAAGTGTACATTTATAAATAATGGGTAAAGATGATGAATAAGTATGGAAATTGTAGGAATAGACGAGTAAGGACCAGGATATAGAAAAAGAAAGACGTAAGACCTTCCATCGGCAGTCCAGAACCCGAAAGAGAAAATATCATGAGGAGTAGTTCTAGAAATGGAGCTCACCTGCTCATGAATTTTCAACCCTTATGTACATTACCAACATGGAAATCACCATGGGTACATAGGAGGGATAGAATAATAATCGTGATGGCGTTTAAGGGGTAGATGCACAAAAAACCCTAGAAAAAATAAATAAAAAACCAACCCCATTCGCCAACAGTATTAATTTACTGGCAACATGGCCACTACCTTCCAATAGTTTACAAAAGGATGAAAGAAAACGAGAGAGTAGACATATGTGAACACTCCTGTCAAAAGTACATTTCATAACAAAGGCATATTACATAATAATTTTCTTGACCCCACCTACCTTTATTGTAAAACTAATTTTCAGAATCATTTAAAAGGAAAAGATTTTATCAGTTGAATTGATATGGGGTTTGATCTACTAAGAAATACATCTTATAATTGTGAGACATTTGTTTTGATTTGAAGTTAACATTTTTATTGACAAATTTATTTGACTCTACATTTTTTTCTTAATTGAGCATGTTTATTTGGATACAGTACTGAATTTCTCAACAAAAACATTCTTGTCACTCATTTTCAAATAATGATTAATGTATCATTACACATCTCTTTTTTAGTGGTTGAATCAAGATGTAACCAAACATATCTTGTTTTTGTATATTAGATGTATGTATACGCCCTTTGTATGTGAGAATTTGTATTTAAACCACATTGCAAATCATTACGAACATAGATAAAATATTGTATTGCCAGAAATAAAAATAGTGTACCATCACAAATAAAACATATTGTACCATCACAAGTAACCAACAAATAAAAAATCAAGATAAAAAGCAGTTTAAACAGGATATTTATTTTCCGTCAACAATTGAAGAGAAGTGAGATCTTCTTAATCCATTTCGTAATACTCAAATGTTGACTCTCTTGTCTAATAATACATCCATCACATTTGTTTGGTATATTTGTTGGGTTAATATCGTTTAAAAGACGGTATTCGCTGACTCCTCGTGTTCTTTATATTTAAATGAAAACCCAACACAAAACAACTTTATTCTCACTTCACCACAATTACAATTTAGTTATTAATTTGAACTTTTCTTTCTTTGATAATTTATTGTATGTTATCGCGAGGTAGGAGACCCAAGTGAAGTGGAGACCACCTTTCTAGCACAATAATTTAGAAATGTTTCACTTGTTTTTACCTTTTTACCGCTCCTTTTCTAGCGTTGAACGTATTTCGTTATTAACTCTCTTCGACAAAATTGGCAATTTTCTTTTTTCTGAGTTTTCCTTTTATTGCTTTGATCAGGCCATTATTAAACTGTTATCTATCCTCTCGTCAACATTTGTCCTCTACTGACGCTGTTATCTATTGTGATAAACCTCAAATGTGATCATAATAACAATTTAATGTTCTACTTGGTGCCCATTTTGAGTTTCCATCTACTAATTAATTACCCCGGGTTTTCCCCTTATCGCTCAGGGCTTCCTATTTACTTGGGTTTTCCATTTGCACGGGCTTTCCATTGATTCGGGTTTTCCATTGACTCGGGCTTTTTCATTAGTAATTAATTAATTTTTTAATCAATTTGTTTTTGAGCTCTAACTGAATTTTTACTATCATATATTAGATTCGTCTTTTGATTTGGCATTCAACCATACCGCTTTCCCCGATCAATTAATTAATTTTGCACTTTCGTTATATTTGGTGAATTTAATTGTTTCTTTATATAACCCCGACTTATTGCTGAATTGTTGACAGTGATCAGCTCTTTGTCTAATGTTTTCAGATGATTCAATATTATCACATTGAGATCTATTTGAGTCGCAATTTATATTCTGAATGAATTATTTTTGCTACAGAATAGGCTAGCTTTTAACAGAACCGGATAGAGTTCACCCCTTTTTTCAATATGAATCTGTATTTGTTTTTCTAAAAGAATAAATATAAAAATAGAAATAAAATAATCAAAATATATCATTTAAGGATAGATTTGACATTTGTGAACTAATAATTAATTGATAAAATAATCATGTGTATAGACTTATTTTTATCCATACCCATGGGTGTCCGCAGAAGAAGGTAAGAGGAAGTACAGGAATTGCAAAGTTTATCTAGTTTTTCTCCCGGTCGTTTAAAATATACTGAATGATGCAACATGGACAAACCATTAAAAATAATTCACACTTAACTTTAAATTAAATAAATTGATACTATCATATTTCCTATTTTTATCAGGGGTTTAAAAAGTAAAATTTAGTCTAGTCTATTACGGAACCAATTCATAGGCAGTCATCAACAAATTTGGGTAAAATTACAAAAGATTCAAGTTTTTGTTCAAATCCTTAACATTTTTGTGTAATATGTAAATAAATGTCTAAAAAATGATTTGATCTTTTCACTGTACATTATTTGAAAAAATTATGGCTTCTATTTTTATAAACATCTAGAAAAAAAGGTTGACCCACCTGGAAAAAATATTACTTATTCATCCAATCAGAATCACGCATGAATGATGTAATCATATCGCATTAGATGTGTTTCACTTAATAGGAACAAAAAAATATTTACTATGTGAACAAGCAAAAGGTAAAGAAAATTTAAAATCGTCACTAACTGATTTACTATCAACACATAATTTACACATGTTTTAATTACTTTACGATTGTTGGATTCATTAGAACACAAATTATTATACTTGTCTTATCTAAACCATAGAAATATTTACAGATCATAAAACCAATTCATATACTTTGACAAACGATGTAAATAAGTACTTGATGCATATAGATAGAAACTGCAATTGATTGAATTTGTAAATGTTTCATTTTATATTGTAAATCTTCAATATTTATTTATTGTTAACATCCAATAATTATATAATTTTATGATTTGAAACCATATGACAAAATAATATTTTACATTAACGTATATCAAATTGCATCAAAATAATAGTAATATATTTTAGTTAACTACAACAAAGTAATGAATCTCTAAGTAAGTTGTTCAATTTAAAAAAAATATTGTAATAACTTTAAAATAATACAATGAATTTTATCAAATTACAACTATGTAATAAATTTTTTAAGATTTTTTTTACCAATTAATAAAATATTACAATAAAGTTTATCAAATTACAGCCAAATTATAAAATATTTGAGTAAATTACAAAATAATAAAACTTTATATAAATCGTTACAATGTAATAAAAATATTGTAACAACTCAAAAAATTATTGCAGCAAAATAATAAAATATTAAACCCATTAACCAAAAAAAACTTGGCGAACCACCTATTTTTTCTTTACCTAAAAATCCCTTTTAAAAGATGTGAATTGTTGTTCTGTATACTTAAGTGTCATACAAGACGACCTATGCAATAAAAGCTTAATTTTTTAAACTAAAAGCAGGGAAAAAACATTTTTTAAATAGCGCTTTATTTGCTGGGCACCTGATGGGTAAAAGATATAAGATTTTCGCGGGCACTTTCAAGGGATTCCTGCCAGATGCGCGCACAAGAGGTATAACCATTGGATACCAGTCAAAAATGACGTTGGAAATGTATTCCAATGGGCGGTTTCTAGTTTAAAGTGAACCATATTACCATGACTGATAATACCCTAGAAAACCTTTAGGTTCATGAGCTACCATAGAAGGTATTCACGCTCACTTTGATTACGGGTCCCTCTGTTGCTTATTTAATTGAAATAATAACGATCATTCAATCACTTTATTTTATCTTAAAGATACTATTTATCGAATAATTTAATTATTGTAAAACGAACATCAATTCAAAACCCAGAACATTTTATTGATTATATCACAAGGTTATCTGGGTTTATCAGAAGATGTGGGTCCAGATTACTTTACCTGACCCAGTAAACAAGCGGTCTTCAATTTGCGCCTTCTTTCTCTCTCTGCTTTGCTGGGGTGACATTTTTTGTGATTCGGTTTTGGTTGTGGACCGTTACTGTTTGAGTATTGATTGGAGTGGGGTTTGAGATGAACCATGTAATACTTGGATTAATGCTCTGGGGTAGTGCCCGATTTCTGCCCTTATCGTCTCTTTTAACTTTAGTTGGTAATTTTCCTTCTTTAATTTGTCTATTTCAATAACTATCTCGGCGTGTTGAGTTTTTAATAACTCATTCTTTTGATTCAATCTCTTTGCCTGTTCTGGTCAAGTCCAGGTTTCATCCATCTGACGACATCTTCGTATCATCGATTTAGCTCACTGGCTTTGTTTTAGGACCTCGTTGTATTAATGGGCTACTTCTTGCCGGAACCTCTCTGCGTCTATCGTTTCTATTTGATTGGGTTGCATTAAAATGATTTAGAAGCGGTTTTAATTCAAATCGATAATCGTATTAGGAATGTTATGTGAAATGATAAAGAAAAGAATTGTTTATTTCAATTAGGAATTCTCATTAAAATTCTATCAGATTAAAAATAATATCCCTTGAACAATATAAATGTGGGTCCTCTTCATTCTTATCTACATTAAGTTAATAAGTATAAAAATCACAAATTTTATTTAATATTATTTCAACAATTCTTGAGATTCCCATTGATATCTTTTTATCCTGTAGCCGATCCTTCTTAAAACTCTTTTCCTCAATGATGGAAAGCACAAAAATTATAAATAAAATTAATCAAGGTTAATAATAACAATAATAAATAAAAATGTGAGTCAAAATTTAAATTGAATTTCTCAAAACTGAAAATATTATTACGACTTTCAATATTCATTACACAATGGTTTCTGGTGACTATGTGCCCGAAAATTCTAAATAACCAAATACGTTCATCATGAGCCTGAATAAAATGTTTATAAAATTTAAAAAATAAAAATGACAATTAATATTTTTAAATTTAATTTCCAATCAGAAGTTTACTTTATGCAAACCTGTATATTTATCATTTATTTTTATCATTCAATATGAGTAAACTTGATAGTGTAATAGTTTCATTTATTGAATACTAATATTTAGATTTCTGTTCTTAAATCTTCATATTTCTTAACAACTCTCAAATATCTTTTGCATTATTATTCTGTACAATCTTTTCACTTCCTTCTTGTTTACTAGTCTTTTTATTCTTCTTTCTTTTTATGTATAATATTTAATCCTTCCTCGTGGTCATTCGCTCTCTACTGAGGGTTTGATGTTAAGGTTTTTGGAGAGGAGATCTGACTCAGCGAAATACCATTCACTACGGGTACCTCCCACACCGAAGTACTAGTTCTAGACTAGTTGTTTGATTTTGATTTTTATAACTTATATGCATGTGATCATATAATTAATAATTTAAAGATTAAACAATAATAGTCAATAAAAATAATAATAATAGTAAATAAAATAGACTTTATAATTAACCATCGTTTAACTTTCAAATTTTTGAGACAATAGAGAGTTGGCAATTTATAAAATTAATGATAACATTTAATCATAACAATAATAATAATAGTAAATGTAATGAATGATTATTATTAATATTAACTTTATTCAAATTTATTACTCATAATGGAAAGTTGGTCATGAGGCATCTCGTATAGGCCAAGTACCATAGAGACGAAGTTTTCATAGGACTTGGTCGATACGAGGAAATATTTTGAATTACAGTTTATTAAAAATTTGACTAAAATAATTCAACTAAAACATGTTATTAAGGAAAAATTTGAACATTTGATCATCAAAGGTCTACATAGGTATGGCATAAAAATATTATAAGTTCATTTCCTAGCTATAAACTAAATACCCTATAAAATTTTGTCTTAAAATCTTTTACACATGAAAAAATATATATAACAAAAGTAGGTAGTTAGTGGCACACTGGGACCATACACAAAATCCCCAATAAAAAAGGGGTGGGGAGGGGTTTTTTTAGTGATTGCATAATAAAAAAGGGGTGGGAGAGGTTTTTTAGTGATTATTTTCGGTATGTATTGATTACACAATGATGTAATCAAGATAATTAATTTTTATGTGTGCACATTTTTTTTGGATAATTTTTTGTGTGTATTTTTTTTCTAAATTTTTTGTGTGTGTATTTTTCGAAATTTTTAAGTGGATTTTTATGTGTTTTTACTAAAATTTTTATGTGTATTAAAATTTTTTAGTAAAATTTCTAATTAAAAATTTATTTTCGAATTTATTTTCAAATGTTTGAAATTTAAAATATAATTTTTTATGTTTCTAATTAAAATTTTTTAGTAAAATTTCTAATTAAAATTTTTTCAGTTGAATTGTATATGATTTTATCAATATAGTTTTTACATATGATTTTTAAAATATTATTTTTATATCTAAGTTTATTTTTTTTAAGTTAAATTTAAATTATATATGATTTCTAAGTAGAATTTTCAGCATAAATTAGTGGCAACTGGAACCACACACAAAATCCCCATTAAAAAAAGGGTGGGGAGGGTTTTTTTTAGTGATTATTTTTGGTGCGTATTGATTAGACAATGATGTAATCAAGATAATTAATTTTTATGTGTGCACATTTTTTTTGATAAATTTTTGTGTGTATATTTTTCCAATTTTTTTGTGTATGTATTTTAATTAATTTTTTTTGTGTGTATTTTTTTTCGAAATTTTTATTCGAGTTTTTGGCGCGAATTTTTTTTAAATTCAAATTTTTGGAACATTTTTTTAAAATTCAAATTTTGGCGAATTTTTGAAATAAAATTGAAATATTTTTTTTGAATAAATTTATTTTCAATCACACTATAGTCAGGGGGTATTTTTGAAAAAGACTAAAATAAATTGGCTTGAATCGCCTAACGATAAAAAAAGCATAAATTAAAATTGGCTCAACTCGCCTAAGATGAACACACTATAGTTAGGGATATTTTTAACTTGTAATAAAAAACAATGCAATATTTGGTCTCAATACTTTCTATAGGTAAATATCGGTATAAAATAAAAATGGCTTGAATCGCCTACTGATAAAAAATTGACAGGGGTATTTTATAGGCTTGTTAAAAAAACACTTGAAATATTTGTTCACACAATTTTCATAGGCAAATTTAGGCTCTAGCTAAAAATAAGTTAAAATACCTAAAGTAAATTAAGATAAATTAAAGTACATTAGGATATATTAGAGTATATTAAAGGGTCTAAAGTAAATTAAAGTACATCAGAGTGTATTAAAGTAAATTTAGATAAATTAAAGTACATTAGAATACATTTAAGTATATTAGAGTAAATTAAGGTTACTATAGTAAATAAAGATATATTAGAGTACATTAAGGTAAATTAAAGTAAATTAAAGGGTCGAAAGTCAATTTAAGTACATTAGGGTACGTTTAAGTAAATTATGGTTTATAAAGTAAATTAAGGTACATCAGAGTAATTTAAAGTACGTTAGAATAAATTTAAGTAAATTAAGGTTCTTAAAGTAATTTAAGGTGCCTAGAGTAAAGTATGGTAAGTTAGGTAAGAATTTTTTAAAATTAAATAGAGAGTCAACAGTTAAGTTACATAAGGGTAATTTTTAAAAGGTGAAAATTTTAAAAGCAGTTATAGTAGGCAAATTACATCAGGTAAGAATTTTTTTAAAGTAAATAGAGGGTCAAAAGGTAAGTTACATAACGTAAGAATTTTTAAAGTTAAAGAGTCGACAATATTGCATGATAAAATTTATTAAATAAAATTTTTAGTATAGTTTTATCGATCAAATTTTATACATATTTTTAAATGATAAAATTTTTAACATAATTTTACAATGGAATTTTTTATACATGATTTTTAAATAGAATTTTTAGTATAATTTTATCGATGAATTTTTTATATATAATTTTTAAAGATGAAATTTCTATGATAATTTTACAATGAAATTTTTATACATGTTTTTAATTGAAAAAATGTTTATTGTAATCTTACAATCAAATTTTTAGTTTAATTTTAACTATGACTTTTTTATACATGTTGATAACGATCAAAGAAATTTAGTGTTAATAATAATAATAATAATAATAATAATAATAATAATAATAATAATAATAATAATAATAATAATAATAATAATAATAACAATAATACTTTCAGAAAACATAAAAAGTTAACTTACTTGGTATCAACTTCTGAACACTGATAACCCATACACAGTGAATAATTCATTAATAACTGAACAACAATCACTAGGTACTGTATACAAATAACTTAGTACTGTACATCTCTCTATATACATACTAGGCATTGAATAATTTGCTTATTCATTAAAATGTCATATTTAAATAATATTTACTCTTTGAACACCGATATTCAACCAACTTAACTCACTTAAAAATAAAATTTTCTCTCAATCATTTCCCCTTAAAATACTTGGTTATTCACACACTCACAATATGTTATCAATAACTAGTTACTGGACAAATCAATATCGAAAATTGTTTACTGACCAAGAAATCTTTAAATAAAAGCACATAAAAATTTGAACAATCAAAAGAAATACAATTTCCATTACAAATTTTATTAACTTCTCCACTCTTTTATCGATCATTGATGTCTTCAAATTGTTTGGTTGCCTAGTTAACTGATTGACATCAAGAAATTATTAATCATTAAAGCCCAATCAAGTGTTGTATTTTCTCTGAATAAAATTTATTGCTTTACAAGTCTTGTATGTGATTTATTGCCATTTTGTAAAACTTAGTTAAAAGACTTTGAAATTTTTCTACTATTTTTGTAATATTTTTAATTGCGTCCAACAATGAACAATTACTTAAAGTTATTAAAGTTATTTTGAAAAAAATTTAAATTTAACTTAAAAAAAAATAAACTTAGATATAAAAATAATATTTTAAAAATCATATATAAAAACTACATTGATAAAATCATATGCAATTCAACTGAAAAAATTTTAATTAGAAACATATAAAAAATTATATTTTAAATTTCAAACATTTGAAAATAAATTCGAAAATAAATTTTTAATTAGAAATTTTACTAAAAAATTTTAATACACAAAAAATATACACATAAAAATTTTAGTAAAAACACACATAAAAATCCACTTAAAAATCCACTTAAAAATCCACTTAAAAATCCACTTAAAAATCCACTTAAAAATCCACTTAAAAATTTCGAAAAATACACACAAAAAATTATCCAAAAAAATGTGCACACATAAAAATTAATTATCTTGATTACATCATTGTGTAATCAATACACACAAAAAAATAATCACTAAGAAAACCCCCCCCCACCCCTTTTTTATTATGCAATCACTAAAAAAAACCCTCCCACCCCTTTTTCTTTAATGGGGATTTTGTGTGTGGTCCCAGTGTGCCACTAACTACCTATTAACAAAAGAAAAATGTAACATAATCCTCCTCACTTTTAGGGTTCTCCAGAAAGTAGTATAATTTTTGAAAATTTTTAATTCTTTTCAGAAATAGCATTACTTTATGTCAATCTGGCATCGACTTATATAGGGGGGTTTTACACGCATGTTTTTTTCTCCTGGTTTACAGATTTTCGTGATTCTTTTTAATTTATGATTCTTTCTAATTATATTTCAGGCTTAATTCTCATAGTTATTTTCTAGAATAAGCGTTTTCGATGAATTTGGAGCCAAAGTGATGAAATTGGTTAATTTTGTTAGTTTTTAATGATTTTCAATTTCTTTTAAATGTTTTTACTTATTTTTTACATATTGTTTGAATTTTTTCACCCCTTTTTATACTTTTTGTATTATTTAATGCTAAATCATCTATATTTGATGATTTTTCGTCCATTTGGACTTTGCGCGCCCAAAGTTATAGGATCTCGTGCCGGATAAACAAAACTTTTTAAAACCTTAGTTTTTGCCAGCATATTTAATATTTGAAAATCTTTTGGCGAACCATCTATCACCTGTTCGTGCACCACAGTTTGAAAACTACTGGGCAAGTGTCCAGTGATGTCATCACTGATTGTTTAAATATTTTAGTATCTGATCCCAAGATATAATCCAATTCAATTGCGTTAGAGCAGATTTTGAATGAAAACACTATAATTACCAAGAAACATGTGCTCAAGGGTGTATTTTTTATTCGATGAAAACATAAAGTGATCAACATTCGTTCACATAATATTATAGAAATGTTTTTGATCAATGTTTATAACAATAATTAAGAAGTATTATACAAATTTTGAATAATTTTAAAATATAATGGATACATACATGCAGATGATAATTGTTTTATTAGAAATTGTTGCCAGAATAAAATTGTGGTGATTTTCGATGGAAAATGTTGGGTATCGATAACAATTTTGTAATACTTAAAAGATCATTTATTTTTTATTGGTAAAATTCAGATTTTTATGATAATTTTAAAGGAATTTGATTGGTTGAATGCATATAGTAAATATGATCCGAATGATGGATTTTTAAGGAACTTATTCGGTTAAATATAGATTTCTAAAGAAAAAAAATATGATCGATTTTATAGGTTTTTACCAAAAAAATATGAATATTGTTAGTACAGTGGGTGAAATTGATATTTGAAAGGAAACAATTGGTTAAGATGGGAATTTAGGATATTTTAAGGGGAAATAATCGATTAAGAACAAGTTTATTGTCATTTTTAAGGGGATTGAGTTGTTTGAATATCTGTGTTCAAAGGGTAAATATTTTCTAAATGGCGAATATAGAGAAGGAATTTATAATACTTTGAGGGGAATTTGTTCAGATAGATATCAATGTGTGTGTAAATTTTTTGAGAGAGTGGAAATATTGTCATTTAAAGGGAAATGATTAGTTAAGAAGAGAATTTATGATCTTTTAAGGGGAAATGATTGGTCAAGAGATGAATTTATGATCTTTTAAGGAGATTTCAAGAAATTTATTCGGTTGAATATCGATATAAGTCGGTGATTTTTATGAAAATAATGAATATAGCTGGGATAGTGGAAATATTGTCATTTAAAGAGAAATGATTGGTTGAGAGTAAATTTAATTATATTTTTAAAGGAATTTATTTTGATTGATATCGATATAAGTGGGTGAAAAGATGGTAGAAATAATGTTATTTAATGAGAAATAATTGATTGAGAGTAAATTTTTTTTAAAGGAAATGATTGGTCAAGAGAGGAATTTATGATCGTTTAAGGGGATTACAAGAAATTTATTCGGTTGAGTATTGATATAAGACGATGATTTTTATGAAAAACAATCAATATAGTTGGGATCATTTAAAGAGAAATGATTGGTTGAGAGTAAATTTTATATTATTTTAGGGGGAAACGATAGGTTAAGAGGGGAATTTATGATATTTTTAGGGGATTTATTTGTTTGTATATCGATTTTAAAGGATGGATATTTAGTGAAATAGATACATTTTCATTGATTTAAGGGTTATCAAAATAAATCAATAAGATATTGGTTTATTTTAATGATATTATTAGAATCTGATTAAAATATACTATACGAGTTCGGTTCTAAGAAAATTTTTGATTCATGTAACTATATGTATTTAAGTATTTATTTGATTTTATTAATATATTTGTAACTTAATTTAATTAAAAACTAAAATTGATTAGTATTTAAAAATTTTTTGTTACCCATTTTTATGAAAATAATGAATATAGCTGGGATAGTGGAAATATTGTCATTTAAAGAGAAATGATTGGTTGAGAGTAAATTTAATTATATTTTTAAAGGAATTTATTTTGATTGATATCGATATAAGTGGGTGAAAAGATGGTAGAAATAATGTTATTTAATGAGAAATAATTGATTGAGAGTAAATTTTTTTTAAAGGAAATGATTGGTCAAGAGAGGAATTTATGATCGTTTAAGGGGATTACAAGAAATTTATTCGGTTGAGTATTGATATAAGACGATGATTTTTATGAAAAACAATCAATATAGTTGGGATCATTTAAAGAGAAATGATTGGTTGAGAGTAAATTTTATATTATTTTAGGGGGAAACGATAGGTTAAGAGGGGAATTTATGATATTTTTAGGGGATTTATTTGTTTGTATATCGATTTTAAAGGATGGATATTTAGTGAAATAGATACATTTTCATTGATTTAAGGGTTATCAAAATAAATCAATAAGATATTGGTTTATTTTAATGATATTATTAGAATCTGATTAAAATATACTATACGAGTTCGGTTCTAAGAAAATTTTTGATTCATGTAACTATATGTATTTAAGTATTTATTTGATTTTATTAATATATTTGTAACTTAATTTAATTAAAAACTAAAATTGATTAGTATTTAAAAATTTTTTGTTACCCATTATTTATGTTTTTATTGACAATTTTCTGAATAATTTAAATATTTATGATTATTTCTAGGAATGAAGAGAAATTGTACAATTAAATACTATGAGCAGTTGATAACATACATTAATTTTCATTCAACAAGTACCTAGAACAATTACCTAACAATCTTATAAAATTTTAAAAAATGATCTGACAAATTTTTTCAATTATTTTACAACTTAGTTAATTAATTTTTTTATTTGATAAGTACTATTTTTTTACAATTATCTACTATGTTGAAACTTATTTTTAAAATTTTTTATTCAAAGTACTTACAAATTTTATTAAAGATCTATCTAAACTTGTCAAAAATTATAAAATTTTGGTAATTTTAATAAGTATTACCCAATAACTACTATTTTCTTACCAATTTGCTGAATGCCTTATTTTAAAATTTCTTCAAAGTACTAACATTATTTACAAATTAATCAGTTTTATTTAAAATTTAACAACTTAAAATATTTCTCACAACTTTAATCAAATTCTATTCACATGCTAATCATAATTTAAGGACAAGTCTTATTTTTACAAAAACAAATATTTTACAACAATTAAACATACATATTTGGATTTTTAGTAGATTTTATCGGTATCTATCAGTACACGGGTACCTGTTCCGTGTAGTTTTTAAGCTTTGTTAGAAATACAACTTATTTAGTGGTTGATCGATAATCATTTAATTTCTAGTAATGTGGTATATGATAATTATTTTATCTATTAACTTTATTCAAAGATGTTTAGAAACTTAAAAATCTAATAATTTTCAATAAATATATGGAAATTTATTTCAAGTACTGTGAAAGTAACATATGTTTTGCGAAATTAATTTAAGAATATTTTTCTAATCAAGTTTCTTTTTACTATCAATTACAACCACTTATACTTACCAATTAATTTATCATTCAGTAAACAACAAGAGTAGGAGTGAAAAGAATAGAAAATGTGTAAAAATAAATTTAAGTCATTTTTTGAGCTGTTAGCAATTAATAGATTTATTTTAGACTTAGGGGTATGTGAAAATTTAATGAAAAGGTTGACATTCATCTTTGGAAATACCTTTTAATAATTATTAATTATTGGATGCAATTAAAAAGATTCCAAAAATAGTAGAAAAATTTCAAAGTTTTTTAACAAAACTATTAATTTCTACAAAATAATTTCAATAAATCACATACAAGAATGTAAACAAAGCAATAAACTTTTATTCAGAAAAATACAACAATTGGTTGGGCTTCAATGAATTTGATTAATAGTCTCTTGATAGCAACCAAGTAACTAAGTAACCAAACAATTTACCAATTCGGAGACATCAAGTGAAGAAGTTTTTTATTAATGAAATTTGTAATTGAAATTGTAATTCTTTTGACTGTACAAATTTTTATGTGCTTTTACTTAGAGATTTCTTGGTCAGTAAACAATTTTTGATATTGATTTGTTCAGTAACTAGTTATTGATAACATATTGTGTATAGTATATAGTGAATAACCAAGTAATTTAAGGAGATATGATTGAGAGAAAATTTTATTTTATTTTTAAGTGGTTTAATTTGGTTGAATATCGGTGTTCAAAGGGTAAATATTATTTAAATATGGCATTTTAATGAATAAAATACACTATTATTCAATGCTTAGTATGTATATAATGAGTTGTACAGTACTCAGTTATTTGTATACAGTACCTAGTGATTGTTGATCAGTTATTAATCAATGAATTATTCACTACATATGGGTTATCAGTATTCAGAAGTTGTGACCAAGTAAATATAACAATGGATTTGGTTGCAATGAATTTGATTAATTATCGCTTGATAACAACAAGGTAACTAAGCAACCAAAAAGTTTACGAATTTGGAGACATTAATGATCAATAAAAAAAGTGAAGAATTTAATAAAATCTCAACTTGTATTTCTTTTGTTGAACCTTTTATGTGATTTACTTCAAAATTTGTTGGTCAGTAACCTATCATTAATATTTATTGGTCCAGTAACTAGTTATTGGTAACATTTTTCAGATCGGGGAAATGTCGGGTAATGGGATGTAAGCAACCTCTAAAAACTGGGGATTTGAAATATAATATACATGATTTACAAATTCAATCAATCACTGTAACAATCGATATTGGAAATTTTATAAATCTATATGAATTACAAAGAAAGGTGAATTGTATATTTGAACCAGAAATATTTCCAGCATTACGTCTTCAAAAATATAATCCATCATGTGTCAATATATTTTCAAGTGGGAAAGTAGTAATACTCTGAATAAAATTCTTGGATTATAATGATTATGTGGAAAATATTAAATCAGAAATAACTATGTTAATAAATTAATAAATATTTTGTTTGAATTTGTTTAATTTATTAAGTATTAAAAAATGTCAAAATGTGAATCATGCATATTTAAATATGTTTTTTTATTTTATTATTTAGTTTATCTCTTTGAAGTAATTTTAAAGAAAATTCAGGAACTTTATCCAAGAATTAAAAATACGTTGGATTATTGCGCACCAGAGTTTCTCGCAACAAAAATTTACCATTTCACAGGAATTAACATTGAAGAACTTCTTGAGATTCACCTTGACAACGTTCAGGGATCTGGTGACCGATGTGTTGCAAATTGCATTGTTTGTAAAGATAGTATGAGAATAACATGTTCAAATTTGTGTCCATGTTGCCACGATTTCAAACGTGACCAAACAATCCATATATTGTTGGCCGAAATGCGTAAAGCATATTACTCGGATATTTTTGATTTGAAATAAAAATTAATCTTTTTTATTTAATCTTTATTGTCAATAAAAATATTTGTATGGATTGAAAGTTTTTTATTTTTACAATTCAAAATTTATCGATGATTTATCTTTTTTACATTGAAAAATGATTCTTAGATTTACAATAATTTTAAAAATAAATAAATAAAAAAAATGTTAATAATAATAAAATAATAATAATATAAAATAAATAATTAATTAAATAAAAATAATAATATTAAATAAATAATAAAAAATAAAAAATAATTATTTAATTCATTTCATTAAAACAAACAATTTAATTTAATAATAATATAATTTAAAAATAAATAAAATAATTGACTTATTTAAAACAAACAATTAAATTTAATAATTATATAATTAAAATATAAATAAATAATATTATTGACTTAAAAAAATAATTAAAGTAAATAAAAATAAAACATTCATGATTTTTAGTCGACAGGCGATTTGAGCAAATTTTATTTTTATGGGTTTTTAAGTATGAAAAAATAATTAGTGCTGGTGTACTGGGTGTAATTAATTTTTTTAAGTCTGTACAAAGCTTATTCAAACTTTTCCTCCTCGATCAAAATACCTTCTTTTCCTAGGGTCTATGCTATCTCACCCAGACGCCCCACAATTTTAATCCTACCACTATATACCCATGAGCAAGCTCATGTTGGTACTGTATATAGCAGCTGAAAATTCATGAGCAGGTGAGCTCCGATGGAAGGTCTTACGTCTCTTTCTATCTATACGCTTGTTCATACTCATCTATTTCTACAATTCCTATATCAATTTGTCATCATTACTCATTATTTATTAAAATATTTTTCAAAAATTTGGGCAGCGTTCCGCCCCTATTTTATGGATAATTCCTTGTTTCATACAAACGTTAGCCTATGGTAAATTGAAATGAATGCATTATTATAATGTCATTATTTTAGTCCAACAACTCATTTTTGCTTTCATATGGTCGCCACAGTTACCATCATACGTAAATCTCTATATTATCATCTCACAGATCTTTGCTAAAATGTATCATTTTATTTTAATTTCCACCGCGATGATTATCAAACAATGTATGTGATTTAACCCTACTTTATACTTTCGTTGATCTAAATTTCTATCACTAGTCGTACCCTTGATAATATAATAATCGGCAGGAGTTAAATTAAAAATTAAGTTTTCCTACTTAAACATTTACACAAATGTTATCCCCTTAATTATGGCGATCTTCCCGCAGTTTACTCTCTTACCTCTCCGACCAACATCGCAATGGCCGCCACGGTGAATTACGACGGTGTCCTACCCCGTGATCAGTGCAACAAGGCCTGACCAGACTAAGCAGACACCGAAGGGTGGATTGTGACAAAGCAATACGTCAACGTCCTGCCAATTTAACGGCCTGAATTGAATGTTGCCCTGCCATTCTCCACAACTAACATGTATATAAAATGAATATAAATAAGTTAGGGGGAGCCTGCCGAGCGATGCCAAAAGACATCGCGGCCATCCAGAATAAGTTAAATTAAACAAAACATTAACTTAGAAAAATATATTTCTACAAAATAACAATACTTACAATCAGTCAAGCATCCAAATTCGAAAAATTGTAATACACCGGCATAAACATTGACCAAACATTTGTCAATGTCTAAAAATGTTGGGTCTACAAAATTTTTTCTCTAAGTCTAAAAATTATGAAAATGACTACTGTATATATACTGTTTTCATGCCTGGGTGCGACCAATCAGAGTATTTTGAGCCTTTTCGGCTATTTTTAGGGGGGTTTTATTGCTTTAATTTTATTTTAAATATTTTATTTTTCTCCTTATTTTTCTCTATTTTTTGATATTATTTTCTCAATATTTCGTAAATTTTTATTTTTTATTGTTTAACCATTCTTTTTGATTGTTTCGCTTTTAACCCTTTGATATTTAAATTTTTGGTCGCCGCTTCCGCCTATGTATTTTCTAAACCTTCTTTTGCAAGGTTTTGGCGGTTTTGCTTAGGTTTTTAATTTACACAATTTTCTCATTTTTGTTTAAATTATGGCTTATAGCCCAACATTAGGCTTTTTATTCGATATTTTTAGGTTCTTTAATCAAGTTTGAGCCAATTTTATTCGAAAATACTCCTCACTATAGTACGACCAATCATAGACAATTTAAGCCAATTTTTATTTTTTAGGCTTTTTAATCGAGAAAAAATACTTTTTTATCATGAATTAAAAAATTTTTAAAAACTTTAAATTTGAACATTTAAACAAAAAGTTATATTAAATAAAAATTCATTAATTAAAACAAATAATTAAAAAAAATTTTAAACCCTCCCCCTCCCCCCGAAAAAAAATTTTTTAGGGGTCTCTGTTTTTTTTTCTAAGCTAAATATCCACGGGGCATAGTACTCATATTACACTACTAATCAAGTATTTTAAGGGGAAATTATCAATCAGGAACAAGTTTATTGATATTTTTAAGGGGTTGAGTCGATTAAATATTGTTATTTAAAGGATAAATACTATCTAAATGAATATTTTTATGAAAAATAAAATTTAATAGATGAATAATTGTTCAAAATTTGATAAATTTTTAAAAAAATAGTTGAAAGGTGTTTTTCAAAACGTATTGACTTTTAAAAAATAATTTCAATGATTTCAATAAAATACAAAAATCAAATACAAAATTTTATTCAGAAAAGATAATTTTTCTTGCTAACTACTCAGTAACTAAACAACCAAGTGATTTACAGATATAGAGGCTTTAATGATGTGAAAGAGAGTGAAGAAGATTTTATTAATAAATTTGTATTTTTACTTGTATTTCTTGTTATTGATTTACTTTTATTTAAAGTTTTGTTGGTAAGTAACCAAATATTTATTTGTTCAGTAAATAGTTATCGTTTACCTAATATGTATACAAGTAGTCGGGATGAAGTTCCCGACCGGAAAACCTCAACATGTAATGAATAGAAGTGGAAAATATCCAATCTTATTCTTCAAGAGCGAAAAATGTAGGATAATGGAATGTAAGAGACCATTACAGGAAGGGGATCTCAAGTATCAGATTCAAGATTTACAAATTCAATCATTATCTTTGAATATTGACATGGGTTGTCGAATCAACTTGTATGATTTGTCTACCAAAACAGAAAACATTTACGAACCGGAACTGTTTCCAGCATTAAGACTTGTCAAGTATAATCCGTTATGTGTGAATGTAAAATAACTTTAATATTAATGTTTATTTAAAAAACTTACTAAAAATTAAAATACATATAAAAAATGGATAAAAATTTTAAATCGATACAAAAAATTTAAAGCGCCAAAAATTTATCAAAAATACATAAAAAAAGATGCGTACACAAAATTAATTATCTTGATTGTATATTTATGTAATCAAGATAATTTGTGATATATTACGTCATTACGTAATTTAATCCGTCGCCGACAGGGGGGTAATGGGTACTTGTGTGTTATGTGACAGAAAGCCACTAACTACCTACTTGCTTGAGATCAAACAATCTTTAAGGTGTACAACTTAAAAATAAAGAAATTATAAATGTAACTTATCTGATTCAAGATTAAAAACGATATAACAAACCCCAATCCAATCGACTATGATTTATTCAAACCTTGCACGTGCAAACTTAACCACCATCATGAGGTTAGTGTAACTTCAAGTTTAGCCGAATCAACGGTATCCGTCTACCACAGAGAAAGGAGCCAAAATCATGGGACAAACGCACAAACAACGTCTTGATGCCGAGGCCCTTGATATTAAACATTAATTTATACTTGTGTACCTAGTATTCATGTTCATTTAATCATTAATCAGTTTTGTTAAAAATATAAATCAGTTTGGGGGACTTTTGTTTGAGTTTTTGTTTAAACATTGAACGTAAAGAGTAATGGTAATGTAGTCTATGAAGTAAAGGTGAAGAATAATTAACCAAAGATAAATACATACCTTTATGCAAACCCGAGGCGCGTCATAGAATTTACAGTTTTTAAATTTTAATTTTTTTTGCAAATAGCCCCCTATTGTGACACATTTACAAGGTAGCCTATCAACGGTTATTAGTCGGTTAAATTAATATAATTTCCATGGGGACTGTCGTTCATTAACCCAGCACTAGAGCCTCGCAAAAACGAAGCTATAACGTTGAATTTTTTCCATTATTTAAAAAGCTAGTGCGCTGAAATGGAGCTCTACAACAATTAAAAATCAAAATTAAAACTTTTAGAAAATATTATTGTCAACATATGAAAAAAAATTAACACAATGGCTAAATCAGGCTCATAAAATCTCTAATTATTTCTCATTTGGAAATTTTGTTTATAACCTTGATGAGAAGATTTTTTGTTTAAATTTTTGCAACAATTTCAATTTAAATATTTTACAATTTATTGATTTCTATATTTAAATCTTTGACATAAATAACACTGCCAACGAGCATCATGTCGCTAAAGTTTTGATTTATGTTAACATTTTATAGAAAATTTGATACAAATAAAAAAGTGATTGAATTTTGTTTTGTTAAAGAAATTTTAATTTACTCAGTGATTGATCTGATACTTAGTTAATTTCAATTGCAAGTTTCTAACTTTAGTAGTGAAACGTGTCATAACTATACCACTTATTGGTACCCCCCCCTTTACTAGTTAATAAATAATAAATATTTTAGATTTCAAATAAAGCGTGATGTCAGTGTGTATTATTAATTATTAAATTAGATTTATAATTTATTTTAATTTTATGTATTAATTATTTATTTATTTAATATTCATAACACACAGTTTCACATTTGGGTAATCAACTATATACCAGATTCTTATTATGTATAAAACTTTAATAATAATAATAATAATAATAATAATAATAATAATAATAATAATAATAATAATAATAATAATAACAATAAAAACATATACGTTTTTTAAATGGATACAGCAATGACAGTCACAAGTTTTCAATGATTTAATAAAAAGATTGATAAATATTTTAATGATTGGTTTGATGATCAATTTAAGGTACAGTTTGTCTGATGATTATTCTACAAAATTGCTGCTATTCATTACCATATAATGAACATATGCAAAACTTTCAATCCTTTCCTCTCAAACCTTTTTATCAACTTTATTTGTAAGTGTGACTTTAGTTGTTTTGAAACTATACACCTGATAATTGTAGGTATATATTCAAAATTTGGGTACCTTGGTATTTCTATTCCATTATAACAGTTAATAAAAGGCTTGTGTCAGTATCTTTCAATTTTAACCCTTTTGCTTTTGTTGTATAACTATTACATAATAAACTATAACCTTTTAATCGAAGAAAAATCTACCCTTGCTTTCTACTTTAAATTTTCCAATAATATAGTCTGGTGTTTTGCTATATAATGGGTGCGTTATATCATAATTAGATGTATCCAATGTATTGTCTAAAATAATTGCAGGTAAAAAAGTTTATCTAATTTACAATTTTTTTAATTTCTAAGAAGAAATCTGTACCCCCTGCAAAAATCTTGATTTTGCGATTTAATTGGTTTCGATATTTAGCTGATTTTAATACATTTGAAGTTTTGATAAATACACACTGTTTAACCGATGTAACTTTGTCTATCAAGTCATTGAATTTTTATCATGTAGGACTGCACTTAAATCATCCACAATTTTTAGCTTATTGAAATAGTTTTTTTTTCTCTGTTAAAGAGCGTATTTATAGAAGTGTATGTAAGATTAAGTTCATTCGTTCCAACATGTGTCTCTGACATTTGTCACTGACTTCTATGTTTGGATATTCGAGACTTCTTCGAAAAGAACTTTTTATGTGTCCAATTATGTGTCCATCAAACTGAATTCTCTCTAATTTATGAGTTAGTCAATTAATTTAAAATCAATTAATTTGATTTTTGATTCCCGACTCTTATGAATCTTAAATTGTTTTGAAATTATTTCATACTTCTTATGTTGTTCCATAAGAAATCGCAGAATACGAAAGTAATTTGAATGACGAAATTATATTATTATTTCAAATTAATATTCACAATGGAAATACCGCAACGTAATATGTTGCTATTTTGTGATAATATCAAAATCATTACACGCCCCTGTAATCTTAGTATCAATCTCATAGCCTTTCAACCATTCTGGAGGTCTTCATTCTCTCCTTGATTTGAATTCGACAAATCCTCTACATCAGGATGTTCTGAGTTGGCTCCGCTTACAGTTTATATTTTGTCCTGGTGGTTTAACTAATACATGGCTGCTAACGGTATAGTGACTATGAACATAGTCATCGAAACTCACTGGAGCGGTATCTGCAAGAACAAATTTCGGACTTCTCCATTCTGTTCCAAAGAACACCTTTGACTTGACAGTGTTACTGGCTAAACCTGAATGTGATGTAATGTTAAAGAATAAAAAGGCTTGAAGGGGTCACAGCTCTTTATGGTTTCTTTATACTATTCCATTCCTTTCTGGTCTATAAGCGCAACAATATTTTATTCTGACGTTCCACATATCTGCAAAGTTTCTGAATTCTCGAGAGCGAAAAATCGGCCCATCATCTATCAAAATCTTTTCTACGGGACATCGTTATAAGAAAACCGAGTTTAATGTATTGCAAGCAGAATTTGAGTCGCCACGAGCTAGTTTCTTCCTAATACTGTATCTACTGAACCCACAATCTACACTTGACAAAAACGATTATGGTTTACAAGAGTAATGTCGCAAGCGATACAAAACAATTCATTAGGCACCTCCAACATGCCCCTATCCCTCTTTATTCGCGCTGGATCGAAGATTTTCACTGGTTGCACGAATTTACGACCTCCTTCAACATGTCGTACGTTGCTGACTGTTCCGTCTTTCTTGCCAAATAAAGCGTGTGATTGATTTTTATATTATGCTTCCGTGTAAGAAGGATATCCACGCTCTTAGCACCCTCGTCAGAATGTCTGGAGGTTTTTTTCTGATTTAACCCAGCTTTATGGTTATACCGAGACTTAGTTCCTCCTGCAGCTGTTTGATCATGCCGAGTCAACGTTTCACCTATATTTCGAGAGTTCTGCTGACATTGGTTTTCCTTTTTCCTGACAGGATATTGTCAATCCATTTAAACACCGACGCGAATCTGTGATGATGACTAGCCTTAGGAGGTTCTATCAAACCGCAAAATTGATACCTCGTAAAACCACATCTAATCATCTTTCTTCCTCAGCCATGACGCGTCTTCAACAGTGTTTCCCTTAATTTCCCAAGTAGTCTCCAAGACCTAAATTACTAGAGTCACACCAAATCCACACTTATCCACCGGCCATATTCCTTCAACTGGATCGTCGTTTCTAACAAATATCTATCAGTTCGCGCATCAGCAATTTACTGTCTTGGCTGACATCATCGTCCCACGAATTCCGATAACTCAGCCGCTTAATAAAGCTGCTAGCCACTCTCCGTGACCTTGCAATTGGATGATGAATGACAATGATGAAGGATTTTGACCAAAGTGATTTGACTACCAAATTGTATCTTGGTAAAGTTTTCTTTAAAACATCAGCATAACGTTGGTTTTTATTCATTGTACCAACTTTAACATCACATGAATTTATTTCTCTTGAAATAAGAACTATAAAATACCACTGATTATAGTGTGATCATTTAAGGTTTTTTGGTTGGCGATTCAAGCTATTTTTTATTTTAAAATTTTTTACTTAGAGCATAAATTTGCTTATAGAAAATACTGAGACCAAATATTGGATGAATTTTTAATCGAAAATCAAAGATACCTCTGACTATAGTGTGACCATTTTAGGCTTTTTTTATCTAGAGTATATTTTGTCTATGAGAAAATATGCTTTGAAAAAATTCATTGAAAAAATTCCACCAAATATTGTGAAAAAAAATGCGTGAAAAATTATTCTGAAAAATTATTTTGTAGTGACATAATGAAGATTAAATTACATCATTTCGCTAATAATCCCCTTTGTAGGGAGGTGTGGGTATTGCGTCACGATGTAGAAGGCTACTATCTACCTACTTCCACGAGATTATAAAACTGTGCAATCGGCTATCTACTGGTTTTCTTTTTTACGGAAAAAGTATGAAACTTATCAACCACAGCTTTTGTATTATTAAAATATAAGTTGATTTTGACTTATTTTTATTTGTGCTATCTACTGCAGAATTGTAGTGCATCGTAAAATAATTTTCAAATATGATATTGAATGTCATTGAATCGCTCGTACAGTTGTTCAACTGTAGTTCTATTCAAATTTGCTGCACTACCAGTTTGCTCTTGTCCAAGGTACGGTATTCCAAAGAAAGGATAATTAGTTTTGTTATTTATTATCCTCTCAATTTTGCCATGTAAATTTGTGAATTTAAAGATAATATTATCATTGAAAAATAACGGAAACTCATCTACAATACAATCCATATTTTCTCTTGGAGGTAAGACAAATCCACTCTGTATCGTATTTCCCAAAGTGTGAAATATATTGGTTTTCGTTATCCCATTTTTCACAGCCTTCGCTCACAAACATTTCATCAATAGCTTCCGAAGCAGTTTCTAATTGGTCACTTTCATTATTTTCAATAATTTCTTCTGCATTACCTTAAATTTCTATTTCGTCTTTACTACTTTCTTCTAAAGCAGTCAGTATTTTCGATGCAGTTAATTTAGTTCTTTTAGTCATCCTTGAACAAAACATACAATTTGTTATCTTTACAAAATTATATTATAAATTCTCACCCGTTTATAGAAAGAAATTGCTTAAACTTGATTTAAATATTTCCAAATATAAGAGTATGGTCACTAATAATATTAACAACCAGATACAAAAATAAATAATAAAATGTAATTTGTCACATGATGTTACGTTTCTCTAACTACACTGCTTAGTATTCAATTTTGGATATTTGAAAACAATTACAATAAAATGTAAGTATTAAGTGTCTGTTGGACGTAGGCGAGTGTTAAAAAACCAAGACCATTGAGTCATCCCAATACTACACCTTCAGTTTCCACCACTAGGGGTAACTACTCCGTACGTCACATGATTTTAATTACTATTGTACACCCGTGACCGGAGCCACGTTGGAACTGTGTACAGTAGCCGAATGCCATTCGAACAGGTGAGCGCCATTACTAGCACTACTCCTCGAAGGACCTTCGTCTTTCCCGGATTATAGCTGCCGTTAGAAGGACTTACGCTCCTATTCATAGACCCATTTTTAAATTCCGTATTTTCGCTTAATTTCGTGGAGGAAAACCTTAAAATTATTACCCTCATATCAGCAAGCGCAATGTAGTCTCCCTCGCCCCAATACTCCGTTTTTCGAGCGATGAAACCAAGAAAGAAATCGTTAACAATGTTAACTAAAACAGACTCAAAACAATTTGAATAAAACGAAATATCAAAGACATAAAAATAACACTATATTAATTATAACAAAGGTTGGATCACCCAGTATGATAAAAATAATGTGAAAGGCCAGGATAATCGAATGGATGCCTTAATTTTCCTCTGCGTCCATATCGGTTGGGAGGCATCTCCTCTTTGGTGGTCGATATGGTGGGGGATCTCCTCGTGAATCTTCGTCTCTTCGCGAAGACGGCCCTGCAATTTCGCCTCGGGGGGCCGATATTGGGAACTTCCCCGGTGAGAATGGCGATTTCTTCAAGGTTCAATTCGAGATTATTTAGAGACCGAATCAGTTGAGGCGGTTCGTTCTCCTCGTCCACTAAGTTAATGTGGATCGATTCTGGGGGGGGAGGAGAACAAAATCAGCGGGGCATAGCAGATGTCCGGGTCGAGTCCCGGGGTCTCAAACTCTTGGTACGGGGGTGGCAGATCGTCTATTTAGTACACCCCCTCCGCTGACCGAGCTTCTCGTAGACGTGCTTCTTCTTGTCGGCGTCGATCCGGACGCCGCTTATTTCGATTCGGCCGAGGGCGGGCCGTAGGGGCGGCAGAGTTCGCCCGGACTTCCACTGGCACTGAAGGTAGTGAGTGCGTCGGATTTGTGCTTGATGTAGGAACACCAGTTACAGAATTAGAGAGATCTTCAACGTTGGGGAGGTGATGGGCCGGAATGATGTCGAGTTGCCCTGCTCGAATATTTCCGGGAACACGAACTCGGAGTTCAGTATCTGAAAAGGCTTGTCGAAGCGCCACCGATTGCTCGCGAATCAGTAGACGCTGGGTGCGTGATTCGAAGATTAGTTCGTCATGCGCCTGGGTCAGTCGGGAGATTTTCTGCCTGAGCTCCCTGACGACTTTTGGTGGAGCCCAGGTCCCTTTTACCCTTTCATGTTTCGTCTGAAGGTCTCTGTGTTGGATTTTCAGATCCTCGTACTTGTGGCGGATTGCCACGATTGAAGGAGGCAGGCGGGGAATTCTCGTTGAACTGGTGGAATCATCATTATTCTTCATACTAGTAGGAAAAAGGAAAAATTGAACAAGAATAATAGACAAAAATTATTTTATAGAATTTGAGTCATGTCGATAAATGGAGTATGTCGGCGGTAGTCTGGGTGGGTTTCCCTCGTATTACCGTCGGGGTCGTCCCTAGATTGGTGCAAACAGAACCCCGAAAATTTTACTCCGTCCTTGGCGGAATACTCTGACCTAATCGGTTACTGTCCCGGACTATATTTATGGATGGATAATAAAATTGGTTATGTTACGAGGAAAATTACCTATGCGAATGTTAGACATGTTGGGACCAATGGTAGCTTTCGCTCGGGTGCATCGCGTGGAGCAAGTTTCACATTTTGAGTAAGGACTTGGGTTTCCAAGATTGATATTAACCTTTAGCGATAAATTATAGTCTTCGGGAATGATATTGACATTAAATAACAATTCGGTTTTCAAGATTAGTACTATCCTTTAATTATACCTTATAGTTTCCGGGTTACTATTATTATTTCATAATAATTTATAGTCTTCCAGATTTATATCCACAATTACTGATAATTTATAATTTCCACGATTAGTGTGGACGTTGAATAATAATTCGCAGGTTTCCAGTTTAAAATTGAGGATAATTTATAATTTTCAGAATTTATATTGACATTGAATAATAATTTACGGCTTTCTAGATTTAAATTGATGATAATCTATAATTTTCCGGGTTAAAATTGACGTTAGATATTAATTTACAGTTTTCCAGATTAAAATTAATGATAATTTATTATCTTCAAGGTTACGTTGAATATTAATTTACAGTTTCCCAGATTAAAATTAATGATAATTTATTATCTTCAAGGTTACGTGGAATATTAATTTACAGTTTCCCAGATTAAAATTAAGGATAATTTATAATTTTCAAGGTTAAAATTGACATCGAATATGAAGTTACGGACTTCAAAGTTAAGATTAATTTTAATGTTAACTTATAAAATGATGTTCTAGTATCATGTAAGCTTACGCCTTTCCGCGATGGGTCCCGATGCTGAAAACGATTAAATCCAAGCGACTCAAAAATTCTTTAGCTCAAGTAACTTATACTAACGTTAGCTATCTATCGATTTTATGAAAACAATTCGCAAGGCCCACAAGAATTTTGCACGGATCAGTGCATTTACTGAAAATTCTTAGTGTGGTGAAGGTTTGGTCGACCGTGAACAGAATTCTATGGATTTACGCGTTTTATGGAAGGTACAGCTGTTCTGGATTTTTGCATTACGATTCGCGTCTGCTCACCCTACTGGATATGCGGATTCCCTATATCGTCTACCGTATCTCTTAGCTATGTTCATGGTGGATGTCTTGGCTATAAGACGATAGTGGATTTTGAAAACGACACTTCGCTCGCTAGGTTCTTTATTTCGATTCCAACAATCGGAATGGTCAATCGTGCTGCTCTCCTGGGGAGCATTTATCGGAAAAGTAATTATCATTTTTGTTATTTACAATAAATTTTTCCACTGTCGTTTGATTTACTGATTTAATAGAGATTTTCGCAAAAAGAATTGTTCGTCATTATCGACTTATGTCCTATCCCTGCTGCCCAGTTTTTATCTCCATATTTTGTTCGGAATAATTTAAAAATTCGTGTTGATCGAAGCGCGATCTGTCCTAATTTTCCCCCTTAACTAAAGTCGTCCGCTCTTCCCGTGATTTTAAACAACTCGCTTCGGCCACATTTTCAGCAGCCGCCTCGAGTATACAATGGCGCCCTGCGTAGCGGTCCCGTGCGCAAGGCCGGAACCGACTGCGAACTGCCAAGGGGTTCACGAGGCATGACCCACGAGCTCAACTAAGGGTTTTCACCCACTAGCCGGCACACAGTCGGTCCCATGAACCATCTATTTCTATACATTAACGATATATGATTTTGTAGGGTCCGAACGTATAGATATACATATATAGATATAGAGTTAGTGATGAAATGAGACGTGAACATCGAAAAATTTAACTTAAATGAAACGTGTCATAAAAATAAAAATTAATTACACTAAATGACAATGAAAAAGTTCCTTACTTAATTCGTTGAATACAAGGCTTCATTATAAAAAATTGATTTTCAATAAAGCATAAGATTAAAAATAATGAAATTCATCACTGTATTTATAGTATTTTCGTGCATGTGTGCGACCAATAGGCGATTTTCCGCCATTTTTAGGGCTTTTTAATTATTTAATTATTTTAAAATTATTTTTATTATTTTTGTATATTTTTCTTTATTTTTGTTACATAATTTATATTATATTTGACTTTTATTTTTATCATTATTTTCTTGTAATATTATTTTTAACCCTTTTTATTTATTTTCTGGCCGCCACTTCTGCCTATGTTTTTCTAAACCTTATTTTGCAAGGTTTTGGCAGTTTATTTTATTTCTTTATGTTTTCTTTTTGCTTCTGTAGGCATTTTCGAATTTTAATTAATTATTTGTTTTATTTAATTTTTGTTATATTTTTATTTTGTTTTAATTATTATGTTATTTATTGATTTTTAGTATCTTTGTGCGGTGCATGTTTATGTGCAGTGATTCTTTCCATTACTTCCGCTCTTTGACTTATTTTTTTACTTTTATTTTGTTTAAATTGTGGCTCTGAGCCCAACATGTCTTAGGATCACAATTTGGCATTTTACGTCGGAGTTATATAATATGAAGATTTCATAGAGTCTACAAAAATTAATTTTTAGTTTTTTTTGCCATGATAGAATACATTATTATTTGGAAAATTTAATGTATTTGCATATAAAATCTACAAATATAACAGAAATGTGATTCAAAATCACAACTTAGTGTTAATAGGGTTAAAATGTTTTTATCAATGACGTTTTTGAACAGGTATAAATAAAAAATGATATCATATAATTATCTTCACCTAGCAGTCAATTGTAAACCTTCAACACTGAATCAGTCAAGAAAATACTATCCGCACATAAATGTCATCATTATTTATAGTATATAAATTAGAGATTAAAATATTTGAGACACATTTTTTATAAAAGCAAAATATTTTATTAAAGTTACAATACTGAAATCAGTCAAAAGAATACTTTGAAAACATTACTGATGAATTATATTCAGATTTATAAAAATAGAGATTTCAGATCAACACCAAAAAAGATAATATTAAAAAAAGATAATGGACTATTTTATTGGAGAAGTTTTCTTGAAGAAATAGCAAGTTGTTTGCAGGTCAAAGACAATTTAGTGAAAGAAATTCGAGTGTTGCCGCGCGGAGAAAAAGTTAAAAACATCGACGATTTTATTGAATCAGATATTTATGTGGCGGTTTTTGAAGGAGAAATATTTTCCAAACAAGAGTTAAATTTGTTTTAAATTAAAAAAAAGATTTAAGTCTTTATTCAGTTATATAGGTTTTGGAAAGATTTCAATAGATTCCTTAAACGATTTGACCATGCTTACATCAGTTCGTCATTTATGTTTTATTTTTTTTTGATAAATTATTCACTATTGCAATACCTCGTTTACAGTTATCTAAATTTATAATGTCTTTCAGTAAAAAAATGATAAAAAAACATTTTTTTATTTCAAACTAAAGCCAATGGTTGTTTTTTATTCTGAAACACTTATAGAAGTGAAAGAAACAAAACAAATATTATTTAACAGTGTTTTATAGAAGCAAAAAAGGCATGGTTTTGTACCCGGATTAACGTTATCTTGCTAAATGTTATGAAAACTTGTAAAGCATCCTTCACTGTAAGCCGGGTTTTAGTGTATATAAATAATATAAAATATATTACCCGTCTAATATTTATCTTTTTAAATATTTTTACACAATTTTTAAATTTTTTTAGATATAATTAATTTACATTCCTGTCAAATAAACACAAATATTTACTCTAGCGTGAAAATAAAATATTCAGTCGAAATTCTTATGTTTACTATTGAATGTAATATTTTTTAGGTTGGTTCAAGAAATCTAAACAAAAGGATTCCACAAAACATATGCATGAAAAATGTAGAGATAAAGTATGTCTAATATGGAAACCAAAATTTCTGTAAAAACTTTTTGTCTATATTTTATTATATTGTTAATAATGTCATTGTTTTTGAATAGTAAAATCTGTTCCGATCAAAAAATAAGAAAATAAATTTTACAGCTTGTTGGATTTCCTCTTATAAACAATCAATAAGGTTCATTATATTTTTACAAAGATAATCTACAATTTGGCTTCTTTGTAAATAATTAAATATTTTTATTAGATTTATTTAATTTCGTTCTTTCAGTTTTTAATAATAAATCATAAGAAATTTCAGTTTAAAAAATATTTTATTGGTCAATATTAAAACAAAAATTAGCAAAAAAATTATTCAATAATGCAAATTTTCCTTTTATTAAAAAAAATTGTAAATATTAATTTAACATATATTGTAAATACAAATTGAATTCGAAATTTTCTAAGATTTAACTTTAATACCTAAAGGGTAATTAAATACAATATTAGACCTCAAAGGGTTTAATAAAAACCAATGGTAACCATTTTAGTTTTTAAATGTTTACCATATGTACAACATTGGCGGATCCAGGTCACCTATTAGTGGGGGCCATTTTTAGGTGTAATATCCAATCACTCAAACTATGTCCTGTTAGTGTTTCCAGTACTGAACGCAGTTTTTAAATAAATAAAAATCTTGCTGAGGACACAAATGATAGAAGATAAATTATAAGGATTGACACTACTCAATGTACACAAATACATTCAAGTAAATGTACAAAATATAATTGTAGCGTTTCGCGAAATCGGGAAATTGCAGCCTAAATTTTGTTTTATAAATACAATTTATAACATTTTAGTGTTTAAAATTAAATACATGGTATTTCAATAACTTAAAATTATAATTTACAATGTTTATTTCACGATATTAAAAGTTAAAAAGAGTTTTTGATGAAATTGCATCCTGTCTCACTTATAACCAGAAAATGGAGCGATAGCTCCCCCCCCATGAAGTCGCCATTGAATTGCAATTTACAACTTTTATTAAAGTAGAATATAAGTTTTTGGCACCTGGGTGAATTACCGAATATACCTAAATAAAGGTAATATAAATAAAAATTACTCAGACATGCATGAGATGTCATGAATTAAAAAAGGTTAAGGATTACTGGACTAATTTATCAAATAAATTTAGTTTTCTATATTTATGGTTAACCAATAATAAATTGACGCGCTTCGAAATTTATATTTAGCAAATGTAAGGTAGGAAATGCTTTGATTCTTCTCAGTTTCATATGAATTTGTTTCATTCATTTTCAATATTTTAGAGTTTATAAAAATGGTGATCCAAATACTCGAGCCATTCATGTCAAAGTTCAACCTTTCAGCAGATACAAAATGGGTAATCTGTTAAAAAGTATTGAAGAGCAAGTATTTCTGTCTTCTAAGAAACCAATTAAAAGGTTGTTAAATGGTATTATGATTAAATTGATGAAAATTTTCAAATAACTATTTATCACTGGGTTACCATTTCCACTGGAGGGATTATGAAGAGTGAGCCGGTAGCGTGAAACATAATTTTAAAGATTTTTATTTAACAAATGCAGACTTAAATAATCACACAGAAAGTGTACATATATTATATAAATATCCTCTTAAACAATGAGCAATAATGACGTGGCATTTGTATGTCATTATGACTGCCATTTCTAGGTCAACAGTGCTATTTTCAAATTTAAACTTTTCTCACTTCAAAGTCATAAGCTTGGATTTGTCAGGCTAGTGCTTCTCCTACGGTCAGCTATGAAAGATCCCTCAACATTGTTCATCATCTCAGATAATCAACAAGAGACCAAAAATATTGTATATAGTCAATCATTGAAACAAATTTGCAATAAAGGATAAATAAAAAATTATTATAATGAATAAAGAATGAGTTTGAATCTATCCCGCGTTAAGTTTGGGTAATATGCATGGTATCTTTGTAAATTAATTTGTTAATAAATAATTAATTTTTTTGTTAAGTTAAATTGTGTTTTAAATTTTGTAATGCATAGCCATAACATTTTAAAATTTACAAACTGAAATCCATGAAAATAACCTAGAACAAATAATATAAAATTAATTTACTATAGCTTGTTCTATTAGTTCGGCAGTTCAGCAATTAAACATCCAACTCTACAAATCTAAAATATTTTACTAACTTAAAAGAATAATAGCACATAAACTGGTTCGAATTGGTTAAAAGAAATAAATAAGGGAAAACATCAATCGAACATATATTAAACTGCAAAATATTTTGACAGACTGACTGTCATCATCGGGTAGAATTGAAATTGCAACTAAATGAATTTAAATTGCTTTTTCAAACAAATTTATTCATTAATTTTTTTTATTTTAAAACTATATTGTGTTTAAAAATTTATAAACTCCATTTTATAAATCTCAAATTTTAAAACTCTTATAAAATATATAAATTTTGAATAATGTATTTTTACATTTATACACAAAAACATTTTACATTTATTTTCATCATGCATCACAAAATTGCGTTCATCAATAATAATCGATTCCCTCAGTCGATATTGATCAGGAACCTGAGAACGGAAATGACGAGAAGTCATTCCTATGTATGTGACATTGCCACTCATGACATATATTTTCATAACCAAGATCCAAATAAGATCTGAGTTGTTCAAAAAGTTTACCTTTGTGATATTTTTTTTTTCTTTTAACATTTTATATATTGTCATTAAGACAATAGATTAAATTTGTATTGATCTATAATCGTTATGAAAATTGACTAATATTTCATTTAGTGTTTAAGTTATGCTAACATAATAATTATATTATTAATAGCTAAAATCATAATATTTTAAGATTTTATTTTGCACCCACACATACACCTACACACACATATATATATATATATATATATTAAACGATAACGCCAATAAAAAACCTTTCGTACGATATATTTCGATAGTACAGCTATCATCTTCAGGTACTCAAAACCAACTAAAAATATTATGAATTAACATTTAATTTAAACAAATTATTTTTTATTAATTTAATTTTTTAATAAATAAATATTTTTAAAAATATATTTTAAATTAATTTTAAATTTTTTACTTATATTCTAATTTTTAAAAATTAATGTAATTTAAAATTTTCAATTATTTTAATAATATTAAAAAAAACAAACATGATTTAACATACGTAAACTATTTAAAAACATTCAAAACATTCGTAGTCACAGCACTCTGCACATTAATCTTTGGATCCAATGACCTTATCAGCAATGCTTCACATATCACTCGTTCCCAATAACATTGAAAATTTTAAATTACATTAATTTTTAAAAATTAGAATATAAGTAAAAAATTTAAAATTAATTTAAAATATATTTTTAAAAATATTTATTTATTAAAAAATTAAATTAATAAAAAATAATTTGTTTAAATTAAATGTTAATTCATAATATTTTTAGTTGGTTTTGAGTACCTGAAGATGATAGCTGTGCTATCGAAATATATCGTACGAAAGGTTTTTTATTGGCGTTATCGTTTAATTAAATCGTTGCCAAATTTATTTAATTATTTATTTATAAATATATATATATATATATATATATATATATGTGTGTGTGTGTGTGTGAAAATAAAAATTAAATAGCTGTTATATAAAGAACTTCAAAAAGAAACAGTTCATCTTTGCGGCCAACTTTGTTGGAACCTTCTTAAGCCGTAAAGCGAGGTATCAGTGCAAACCATTTTTCAGTAATCAAGTACATTTCAGTAGAAAATTTCACTAGCGTTTTTTATTTAGAATAAATTATTTTATATTTAGATATTTTTAAGTTTTAAAGTGTTTTTTTTAATGTTTAATTAAATATTATTAAATAATTGTGAAAGATGAATCAAATACAAATGTGCGTGAATTTCATCCAGTTTTAATGGAATAATATAGAATTTTACAATAGTTGCTCAAGTAATGAGATGATTCAAGGCTAATTCAGTCAATAGATCCAGGACAGGCCCACTATCAGGCGGAATTGGATTCTTGTTTTAATCATATTTCTTTTGGTTTAGCAACAGTATCATCTATATCTATATATCTAAATATAAATATCAAAGTAGCCTTAATGATGTATAACAATGCGAATGTATTGACGTTTACGCTTGAATGTGAGACAATTGCACTTGAAATGGAAAACAAAGAAATATGATGTTGTCCAATAAATAAGTAAATTAAAATTTCTGTAGCCAAACAAATTGCAGTAACTTTTGTGTTTGTTTTGCTTGATAAATGAAATATCAAACTAAATCAAAGCTTCAGCGGCATAATTTCTATTGTCAGTTTAATTTATATCAAATCTCTTATTTTCAAAATTTAGACATTGCGAAATAAGTGATGTGAATAAACATTCACATAAATGGCACTGCAATGAAACTTTGTATTTACAACAAGTGAATTATATATGTAAACACATAGATTCACTTTTCTTATAGCCACATTCTGCTTCCTGGCACTTTGCACAGCAATTTACGAGTATAAAGAAACCATTTTCGTAGACTATTCTTTTCATTGATGAAATCTTGCAATCGTAAGATCCACTTTGGATTCGACTTTCTGCCTTCGCAAATGTTTTAAACCAGGGTTTCTTAACCGGTGAGGTATACCTCCCTTGGGGAGGTATACTAATGTGTTGGGGGAGGTATGAGATTTTGTTTATTTTTGTTATGTTTTTTTTTAATTAAAAATTAAAATTATTTACAAAAAAAAATATATTTAAAATATATTTCTTATCTTTTCTTAAAATAAATTAATTATGCTGGAGGTGAGAACATAAAATTAAATATTAGGTGAGGTATGAAGTAAAAAAGGTTAAGAACCCCTGTTTTAAACCCAATCGGGACTAGCAACACAATTTGCAAAGGCGAGGAATCCTGGAAAATTGAATCCAGCATCAATAATAATATTGTTTATGATATGTAAAGTCCAACACAAAAGTAAGTACTCCAGAAAACTGTAAATGGATAGATTTTAAGGATAGAATGTTAAGTTTTTAATTTCCTTGGTGATCAATATCCCTCAAAAGCTTAAACCCTTTTCCATGATTTTCTTTAAATTGAACATTAGACTTTACTAGCAAAAATGGCTGCTGTAATAGGTAACATAAACAATTAACTTACATGCGTTATCATTGAATTCACTTGAACAAAAATGTGACTTGTATGAAAACAAAAATAACAATTATCAAACTATAAAGATAGGCGATTGTGTCACATTTATGTGTTTTAATATAGGTTTCTGTTGTAATATCTAATATATAATATCTAATTATACAATAAATAATTGGGCACCCAAATACCGCACAGAATAAGTGAAAAAATAATTTAAGTTAACCAAAATGGAAATATTGAATTAATAGTATTTTTGGTAGCAAAGCGCTTGTAATCCAACTCCTCGTGTTTTCGATCAGAATAAAATATTCAAGTTTTATTCCTATCACAAAATCACAATTGTTCTAATTTTCGCTGACAAAATAAAAAGTTTTGCTAGATCCAAGGGAAGTGACTCTAAAAGAAACCGTTTGAATCTGAACGAACTTTATATAGCTTTCGAAAGTGATTTTGTTAAACGTTTTGGCCTTCATTGCTAATATTACGCGACATTTAACTGAATTAAATTAAAGACTTGAAGGTCAAATGTAATTTTCATTTTGAGATGAGACTGCATTTAAGGATTTGTTAAAACTAGGTAATTGTGAAACCGGTTGAAATTGGTTGAAACAGTTTGTGAAATTTTTGAATAAAAAAAAGTGAAGAAAGTGCTACCAAATATTGCTGAGATAATACGTGCAAGAGTGAACTTTTATTCAACATATAATTATAACCGAATAAATTTAATAGACAATTTGGCAGCTATTACTTTCAGCAGAGAAAAATTGCCATCGGTCTGTATCAGCAAGTTGAAACGGAAAAACGACTGTTTCCTGAATTCTTATTGGTGCATGAAGCGGTTAATGACTAAAAATGCTTTAGACCGACCAAGATTTACAAATGAAAAATTAAAATCGACACTAAAAAAATATTACACCTGATATTTCTTCGTTCAATTTTATGGTATTTTTAAAGCCTGCGGCCGCCAACTCTCTTAAATTTCATTGGATAATGGTATGAAAGAATTGGATTCGTTTTGAATTGTGAACTTATTCTAATTTATTTTCTAATTTCATTAGATAATAATAATAATTAATCAAATTCTTTTCAAACTGTCAACTTATTCCAACTAATTCCAATTTTTTTAAATTTATTATTTTTATATTTATTTTTCATGTCAAACATTTTGTAATTTTTATAAAAAAATTAAAAATCAGTTTATTAATAATCTTTTCTGGAATAGATTATATAAACTGAATGGAGAGGAAATTAAAGATATTACGGAAATCGAAAATGGAAAATCCTACGTAGTGACTGCTAATGAAAAATATGAACACGTAAAATATGGACAAGAATTGCCAGAAATTAAAGGAAACAGAGTAGCACTGAAGTAACTATGATTTGATTTCATATTTTTTTATAAATTGTTTATTTATAATTTTTAAAATATAATCAATAGTGCCTGTTGTAAATCACTTAAAAAATCTCTAAAATTCATTATTTCATATTAATTTTTCAAAAATTCTAAAGTATTATTTAAACAAATGTTTTCAAAAAAGTTCTCGATGAAAATTATATTAACAAAAGGTCTACGCGCTGGAAGAAAAGGGCTCCGCCTGATTAATATTTATTTACATCTATATAGCACTGATTTGGATAAAATATTTCATTAGTTTTAAAATGACGATTTTATCTGGGGCTGCCAATTGGTTGCACTGTAATTTCCAGAAGTTCAAAAACCTTTCATATGCTGGTGCGTT
>CM039679.1:295942413-296149913 GCA_022537955.1 Schmidtea mediterranea | reverse complement strand
TAATTAAATAAATCAAAAACAAAATAATAATAATAATAATAATAATAATAATAATAATAATAATAATAATAATAATAATAATAATAATAATATAGTAATAATAATAATAATAATAATAATAATAATAATAATAATAATAATAATAATAATAATAGTAATAATAATAATAATAATAATAATAATAATAATAACAATAATAATAGTAATTATAATAATAATAATAATAATAATAATAATAATAATAATAATAATAATAATAAAAATAATAATAATAATAGCATATTTTTCAATATTTCAGCGGTTTATTGTGACTACACAGCATCTGGAAGACCATTAAGGTTTATAGAGGAATTTCTAACCAAAGAAGTGTTACCTGAATATTCTAACACCCATACAACAAATACTGCTTTGTCAATGCAAACAACAAATTTCAGACATGAAGCCAGGGAAATCATCCACAGGTCATGCAATGCCAACGACAATGACGTTGTGATATTTACCGGAAGTGGTGCAACCGGTGCTATTAATAAGTTGGCCTATACGATGTCTCACCGAAAACCTCCGGTAAATATAAGAATGTGATTTGATAATAGAAAATTCTAATAAATTAGATAATCGTGACCGGACCATTTGAGCATCACTCAAATCTTTTGCCGTGGAGAAAAATTGCCTACTCAATTCATAGAATCAAAATAAATAAAATTGGAGAACTTGACATTGAAGATCTTGAATCGGTTTTAATGAAGCAATTTCACATTTGTTCAACAGACAATCGTCAACTGATCGGGGTGTTTTCGGCTGCGTCAAACGTAACGGGTATTTTAACGGACGTGAATATGGTCTCAGGAATCATGCACAAATACAATGGATATGTGTTTTGGGATTATGCAAGTGCAGGCCCATATTTGGAAATTGATATGAATCCTGTCGTTCCTGGGTAATAATATTAATAACAATAACCTATTAAATTACGGGAAAAAAATATTGATTTGCTCGTGTATACCAACAGACAAACATACATAGATACCAAAAGAGATTATTATATTATTCTGTCCATCAAATTTCAATAGATTAATATAATGTATTTACTGAATAATATATATTTCCGTGATCGGAAAATTATGCAAAAACAATCTTTTTATGGTATCTTTTTCTGTAATTATCTTGTGCTCAATTTTCCTAGAATCCTTTAATTCACCTTTTACAATGACATTATTGGTTGATTTTCTATCTATTACTGTGACCTTATAATACGTGTTGGTTCATTAAGTACTCGGCCTGACAAAGAAATAATTGAAAACACTAAATTTTTATTTCCAATAAATAAAATTCATGTAACAGACATTATTTTTCGATATATCCGCCGAAATTACCGACACATTTTACCCAGCTCTAAAATACAGTATTAAATAAAAATTATTTAAAAATAATTGTTACATTTACGGTAACCATATTAAAAAAATAAAAGACTGTTCAAAAATATTTTTTATTAACCCTGACAGTTCTAAATCGTATAAACTAGCAAAATAAAATTGGCCCATACACCGAATTACGACTATTCATGCAGAGTACTCAAACTAGTCAGGTACAAAGATGCTAAGATGATGTTGCATCATCCAAATATTTGCGCACATCAAACATGAAATCTCAAAAACATATTGCGTAGTGAAAGGGTTAATACAGTGTTTCTCAAGCTTTTTTTTAACCATCGCCCCTTTAAGACACAGTTTGATTTGCCACCGCCCCTAAAGATTATTTAATTGTATAATATACAAAATGTATTACATATAAATAAATTTTAATGGTACATAACAATTGCTACCGGATTGCTCCAATATCGTTATTTAACAGAAACTTGTTACAACTTGATTGTGTATGGCATGCGGGCTATCCTACGAAATCTATGTTAAGTATTTTAAGTTTTTATACCATCATACAGGGTAGAAATATAGACTAATTATTCGTTATTGTGTAGTAGGTAAGTTTTAATTTTAGTGAAATTTAAAATATAAAATAAATGAAATTACAAATTTACCATCGCCCTCTTAATCCACGTCACCGCCCCTATTTTTTCTGGGCCCTTAAACGCCCCCTTCTAGGTCTCAAACGCTCACAATGGGGCATTATCGCCCACTTTGAGAAAGACTGGGTTAATAAGAATATTACAAATTAAAAACGAAATCTCCATGACTAGTTTAAAAAGCATAACACTGTTCCTAAATAATTCATAATTAAAAATGATTTAATACGCATCCCAGTAGAAAATTACCTGAAAGGGAAAAAGTGCAGATATCGGACGTGAAATACTTATTTGCTTTCGTTCGATTGCAAAAAATGAAATAGCTGCGTCTGGAATATTGATAAAATTTTAGGTACACTTTAGGCAGGACAAGACTTGATATTGAGGCCAAAAGTAACTTTGAGAAAAAAAATAAACCTAGGGAGCAGAAGCCTTAAATAAAGGATTCCCTCTGAAAAAAAGAAGTATGGTTCCCATTGTTACATATACAAACCTAACAAAAAGAAGGTCTTTTAAACAATTATAAATTCCTTTCACCACTGTTTGTTCTGAAATATTTTGTGAGATTAGAATTTATTAAATAATATATTATAGTGAGACCCCATTTTTACGTTTTTGAAGAGATTGATATAAAACATAGTAGAAAAACGCAGATTTGTAGTTGAAGGAAAATTGAAAAAAATCTAAAACTATTTTTTATTTAAATAAATATGATTTTTGTAATTAATTCTAATCGAATTTTAGTATGAATCGCTACGCAGTCTATAAGGATGCCGTTTATTTTTCAATGCATAAATTTATCGGTGGTCCCCAGTCACCGGGTGTTTTAATTGTGAAAGAGAAATTTGTTTTACTCCACAGAAACCGATCCTCATTGTCCAGGAGGAGGGACAGTGTTTTTTGTTGGTCGTGAAAGCCATTTATTTCTTAAAGACATCGAAGAAAGAGAAGAAGGAGGAACCCCCAGAAATTGTCGGTTCAATTCGATCTGGATTAGTCTTTCAATTGAAAGACTCTATTACATCAGAAATATTACATGAAAGAGAGAAATATTTAGTAGAGTAATATTAATAATTTTTTATATCATCCGGTCATGTGGTTATTGTTATTTTTTGAAGATTTGCTTGGTCAAAACTGAAAAAATCAAAAAATCTGGTGATTTTGGGTGGCACGAAAGCTAAACGAATTCCAATATTTTCATTTTTAATCCGTTGTGAAATTGAGAGAAATGAATATCTGTATTTGCATCATCATTTTATTTGTTCGCTTCTAAATGATTTGTTTGGTATTCAATCTCGCAGCGGATGTGCTTGCGCGGGTCCCTACGGAATGGATTTGTTAGGAATAGATGAAAAATTAGCTGTGAAATATTTGAGCCTGTTGGTTGGAAAGTAAGAATATTATTTTTTAAAGAAGTTTTCTTTTTTATTGGTGTATTTAAAACGAAAATTAAGTAATAGTAACTATAATAACGGCAATTCTAAAACGAATAAAATCTAAAAATTGGAAAATAAAAGAATAAAATTTACATAAATTTACTCACAGATTTTTCTAATGATTGGAATTGTTACTGGTCTTACTCAGGAAGCTGGCGGGCTTGAGCACCCAATGTAGACCGAAATGTTACAGCCTTTTGAATATTAAGGAAAGCATTAAGACAATGAGTGCTCAAGGACCGCAGTGGTTCTGACGTGCAAATTGATCGCCGGGAATGAGTATAAGGGCGAAAAACTAATCGAACCATTTGTGATTTTAGATTAATCTGATGAAGCGAATGATTAGAAGTATTGGGGACGAAATTTTCTCAACTTATTCTCAAACTTTAAATGTGTTCGAAGTGTATCTTTTTTTATTGAAGATGTACCTTAAATACAAAAGTTTAGTGGACCATTTTTGGTAAGTAGAACCGGCGATGTGAAATGAACCAAACATTTGGTTAAGGTGTCTAACATAAAGCTCATTGTGGTACTGACTTAAAACATCGATCGTACCCGGATTTTTATAATAACATTAATATTATCACAGTACCACAATGTAATATTACAAGTAAAAATCATCAATGTTTTACAATATAAAATACAAAAACAGCATTAACTAATTCAGTCATCAAAAGTGTTTGGATTGATAAAAATAAAAGCGTAGCGTATGGACATTGTAGGGGAGGTGATGTGGTTATGGTGGTTGATTTCGGCGAAAAAAAATCAAAAGAATTTTTTATTTACTTTCATCGAACTCCAACATGGTGGGTATCTTTGATCATGCAACTTTTCTCTATTTCTATGAATGAGTAACTGAAATAACCTATGAAATAGTCTATGTTAATAAATTTTAATATTTCAAACAAAGTCAAATTAAATATCAATTCATCAATAAAAATACACAAATATTAAAATAAGTACTTTTCTTGAAATATTGAATTTTGAGTAAAAATACTTTTGTAGTGAAGTTTCTATAGTTCAAAACTAATAACGATTAAGCACTTGAATTTGTTTGGTCATAAATGCATTATATAGAAGGAACTTAGCTTAAAAATATTCCCGTTTGTCATTAAATATATAATACACAATAACAGCAAATGATTATTTTTTGAATTTTTCTTAAGAATTATATGGTGGTTCAGTATGCATTACCTAGGGGCGGTGAAAGCACAAATCCGGCACTGGCTATAAGTCATTAGGTCAGCGGTTAATCACTGAACATTTACATTTAAATTAAATTATTTTTGATGGTCAATATAAAGCACTCGAACCTATGAAGAGGAAATAACCTAAAGTTAATGAAAATTCAATTAAGTATAATTGATTATTTCATTAAAAATTTTGTTGATGAAAATTATTTAGCACTATAACAGAAAGGTCTAGTGTATTATGTGAACATAACGAATAAATCAAAAGCATATCAGTTTTAATTAAAGGGTGATTAAAAGAATTTTGATAATTACGCTAATTGAAACGATTGTCTAAAAATCACTGATTAATTGCATTTAAATATTTATTTATAAATTAAAAATTCAAAGATTGCTGATTGGCTCGCTGATTATTACCAATGGCAACTAAGCGCAAATGTAATGCGGTATTATTGAAATGAGTGATTTACTAAATCTTTCTCAGAATTTTTGATATGAATGATTTACATGGACTCTGGTTTCACAACCTTGTTGGTTAGGGTTCATATAAAACGAAGAAAAGAAAATGATTGGATTGAAAATCAAAAATGAACAAAAAGCATCAAAAATTATTAAAATGCATAAATTAATTAAAAATTTATAAAATTTGAAAATTAATATTGTTCGGGGGAAACGGGTATGGTTAAACGCCAAAACGAAAGACGAAGTCAAATATAATAATAACATTTTAATGTGGGGTATCCAATGTCAAAAAAATGTTCAAATTTAATGCAGAACTATAATGTTGTAACTTATATTTTGAAGTGATTTAAAATTTTTGAAATACAATTATTTGATTGAGACTAGAGAGTTTAGTTGTTTGACTAATAACAAATTTAAAACCTTGATTTATTTATTATTTTTAATAATTTATAACACAAGATCTCGTTTACGATTTCTCGACTTCGCAAAACTACCAATCACGTTTTTAACATTTACTGGAATGTCTCTGTGTACATTAAGTCTGAGTTATCAGACTTGTCTGTTTTCTGTCATTCGTGTTATCATCCAGGTTTTAATTCTTCGCAGGGTTGAGAAGCTACGTTCAGCACTGGCAACACTTACAGGACATGTTTTAATAATTTGGAACAACTTGTGAGTGATTGGATATTGCACCTGGTCACATAAATCAAAAACAACAGAAATATCAGTAGGCAATGATTTTATTCCGTCTTCTTCATTTATACTCATGCATTTGCACTGCCATAGTTCAACTTCCGATGTAAATTCAGGTGCAGGTAAGTTTTACATGAATGACGCCATAGATATTAGTGATTACAGAAACTGTTTCGGCAACACCTTTATGATTCATTTTAATAATATTTTTTGGCATAGATTTGGAAACATTGCAAATTTTCTTTGCAAAAACGTGTATTTATGTCTAATATCAGTGCATCAAGTAGAGGGATGTAAGTTGATCGCCTGCAATATTCTTCCAATGTATTCGAAGGTATATTCTCCCGACATGTCTATCGTTGCACTATTCTTTTGTAGGTAAAACTACCATCTTTTTCAATTATTGTTTTTTCTGCTGATCTAAAAATTTCAGCAAACATTTCTTCGCTGTTTTCTCATTTTTGTTTTAAAACAATCAACAGGTCTTTAAGGCAATTTTTTGTTTAATGTAAATCTTAACTTTTCTTTTGAAACAATTGACTGAGGTCATTTGTTAGAGAGAACACATGCACATCACAGCCTAAAGACACAATAAAATCACTTTTTATAATTTATGATAATAAAGTTCTTGCTTTTGATGAAGTTTTTCTGTCATTCCATTATCCAGTGCGTCAATTATTAGTGGAAGTTCAACACTAAACGTCAGAAAAGCATCGTGTCTCTCAAACCATCGTGTTTTTCAAAGTGAAACCAGTTTTGAATTAAGTATGTTCTTTATTATGAAATTTCGTTTTGCAGAAGCATTGAAAAAAGCAACAACTTTGCTAAGAACACCCAAATAATTTCTTATTACTTGTACGTTCAAACTTTTTGATAAAGTTAAATTTAAAGCATGATTATAACATGAACACCAAACGGCATTCACTGCAACTTTTTGAATTTTAACCGCTGGTCTTTTTTGAAATTAAGACATAACACTACAACCGCCTGTTCCCACACCGGTACAGTTTTATAGGGAAAGGTGTAACTTTTTTCCAACATGTTTATAACCGATTGACCAATAACTTTGCCGTCAAGAATATGTTCATTGTCAATGGATATATTAATTTCAGTTTGATAATTTTGATCATGCAAATCAACAAATTCAACAAAATCTTCTCGAACTGATCCATCAGGAATCACATAACGCAATATTGTTGTCATTTTCGACTTATGTGGTGCATCTGTTGTTTCATCAAACATAAAGCATAATAATTTGATTCTCTAACTCGACTCAAAATTTTTCCACATATTTCCTCTCCACAGCCTTCAAATTATGCATTTTGTGTGGTTTTGCTAATGCATGTTGCTGACGCACTAGCTGTTTTCAAATGATTTTTTAAATTTGAATCGCCACAGTTTACTCTAAATTTTAGCATCTCTCAAAAATTACCTTCATTTATCATTACATCACAATCGTCATCATCTATGTCTAATAAGCTGCCGTCATCTCTGTGGCCTCTGAAAAGAATATTCTGCATTCCTAAAATATAACTGTTTCCACAATAGGCGTCAAACGTTGAAGATTTTCTAAAACTTGTTAAAACCGCTGAGAATTTACTCTGTTTATAATATCCAGTGTTGGTTCATTGTAGTTTTTTAAAACATACCTTCCTGCTGCAACAACTTTCTTGTGATATATTGCTTTTTCTTGCATTGTTAGATCTCAATCTTTGCCAAACAGTTTAGCAAACACTTGTAATCGTTTTTTAACAAGCTTCTGAAGTGTTACTTGTTTGAGAGATCCTGCAGTCAGGTGGTATGAAAATATTGCACAATATTTGCAGTAAAGTCCCTTTTTACTATCTAAATACACTAACCATTCGTACTTTTATAGATGAGAATGATTAAGATACTGCTTTTCTTGATTATTTTTCTTCTTATGAACTGAATGCGGCATTTTGTAGTGAACTGAAGGTTTCCATGGAGATATTAACAAGTTATTTTAGTTAAATCATCAATATTTGTTCCAACAAAGTTTCCAATGTCTTTGATAAACCCAGCATTTGAAATCTGACTAGAATATATTCGTCTAATTTCAGTGGCCGCAGTCTCAGGCACAGTTAAAATATTTCCATTTTTGGAAAAAGGCAAAACTATGTCTATTGAACTGTCATTCTTTTTCAATTGAGTAGCAATACTATTACTTGCATATGTTGCCGCTGATGTGGTTTTGAGTTCAGTAGTTCCAGTAGTAACTTCAATGGTAGCAGTATGATTAGTTGTAGGTGTTTTAGCAGACATTTCTTTCTTCGTTACCACAAAAAAATGCATTCAAACTACTCTGTGATCGAAAAGGATTTATTCTCTTCATAGCGTCTAGAAAAATATTAATAATGTTTAATTGATAATACTATTGATTTAACCAAATCTATAATATCTTTTTAATCAACTAATATTAAATTATTAAAACACAGTTATTTAAAAATTTTAATTTTATAAGTAATTTGTATTTACTAATAGTGAAAACAATAATAGTAAATTATTATTTGTGTTTTTAATCCAACACAGGTTTTTGAAAATGGAAGTAAATTAGGCAGACTGTTTAAGTAAATTAAGTAGACTGTTTAAAAGTGATATGAAAGTTAATCAAATTGTCTGGTGCAAATTTTAAATCGAACTATTGAGTAACCTTTATATGACGTCATTACCTAAATCGCCCTCCCTCTCTTACTAGATGGTCTAGTGAGAACTTTGATGAATAGCCTATCGAAATTCGATTTTTTAATTTCATTACATTGCCGAGTCTCCCTTCTTCATTTATTTTTATCTTTGTGCAAAATATTTCAAAATAAATCCATAGACGTATTATACGCTCGAAATTTAATCAATAATCTGCTTGAAACGTTAAAGCAATAAATGCAATAATTTCGCAAATGTTTTGGATATGGATAAATTAAATTTCAGAATGAAACTTTCAGTTATCGACTGAATAAGGAAATTATGTTATTGAAGCAGTCCATCCATTCTGAAACATCGCAACTATCCTCTACTTTAGAAGGTACACTTTTATATCTAGAAAAGGATATTTATGCAACAATATTTTCATTATTATCGTTTAAATTTTCGTTACCTATGAGCGTGGCTTTGGCAGAGAGAAGCTTCTCGTGTTTAAAGAGATTGAAGACGTACAATATAAATAGAATAGGCTAAGATAGATTAATAGGTTTAGCTTTATTAAATATTCACAGAGATATTGATGTAAAAATTGATGATGTTATAAATTCGTTTGTAAATAATGGTAATGGGAAACTAGATTTCATAAAAAAGTAAATTTATGTTTATTTAAGTATGTATGTATATATAATATAAATATTATAAATGTGTTCGTTTTGCTATATATTATATGTAATTTGTGAAGAGTCAAATTTTTTCTAAAATGAAAGTAAGTTTCCTACTAAAATAAAAATATTGTTATACTGCTTTTTTTTAACACGAGTAGTCAATTTTTAATAAATTTAAAAAAAATAATTATATATTTTAATCAAAGTTATAAACGAAACAGTTACTTTTTATTCTATTGGTAATTTTATTCAAATAATTATAAAAAACATCGATTCAGTTTTTTGATTATTTAACTTCAGAATTGAGATTTTCGTTGACTTCTTTAATCTAAATATCGAAAAAATGATTGAGCATTTTAAATAAAAACACAAAAAAGCCCAAAAAGAGAAATATATTCTGAGAAAATTATCCTCATCTTTAGTCTGCCATCATAATATTCGTCAAATGATGTATACGGAAACAATAATGATGTAATAGTCATGATTTAAATAAATAATCTCAATAAATTCGTTTCTGATTGTATGTTAACTGTAAAGGATTGTGATTAAATCACAATTGGTGATTTATATTTTAAAAACTTTTTATTTGTCACAAAAACAAAATATAGAATCCAAACTCTAAATAACTATTTTACAACCCTAAATGAATATTTACAACATCGAGATCCAGCTAAATCGTTTTTTCACTCCATAATGATAAGGTTCACTAAATTTGAACAAAATAATTTGAGTATTTTTCAAAAGATAATTAACAAGAATTTGTAGTATTGTTGGGATAATATACAAAAATGTTTAAAATAAAATGAAAAAATATAAAAATCAATATTTTTAGGGAAGAGTGAAAACCAGTGGCATATTTAAAATTGAAGACACACCAAATAATTTAAAAACCATTGAATCTGCATATGAATGACTGTAACGAAAACCACAAATTAATTAATTAATTTCATTTATTATTCAAGGAAAGCACATCTATGAAAATTTCGAAGTTGACAAATTGAGTTTTCACATAAATCAATTAAGGAATATCTCCACAGAAATTGCTTGTCCATTCTGAGAAGTGAACGCGACAGGTACATTAACGGGGATAATAAATGAAAAGCATTTCTATGAATACCAGTGACGAATGCAGGTAGTTGACAATTTGTGTTAAAATTCTGCTTCCTGAGCAAGAGGGAAATTTTAAATTATAATGCCAGATTATAATGTAAATCGAATAACCGTAGGGACATCCATTGGATCTCTGCCCTAGAGTATTTATTACAATAAATGAACGATGTTTATTTGTTTGTGATTCAATAAAAAATTATATTTTTTTTGGGTTTGTTTGATTTTCTACTGAACACGATGAGCCATATTGAAAGCTTATGATTTTATTAATATCCCAAAAGTATTAATAATATATATTTAGCATTTTCTATCTATACTCTGGTTAAAAGATGTCTTTATGTGTATCAAACTGCAAGTGACCCAGAAAGCTCATTTATGCATTTTGCAAAAACTAATAATATTTTATTTCTAATGAATTTTATTTTAGAAACATGAATGAAATCGAACATTTAACTTGCATTCCAGATTTTCCTAAACGGGATATTTTCAAGTATTATTTTTCTTTATGAGAAAGAAAAGTTTTAGATAATAATTCCAGGCCAGGATTTGTGAGAATAAATCTGCCATATTTTATTAACCAGAGTGAAGTAAATTTTATATTGGACGCCATATTATTTGTAGCCGAGCATGGCTACAAGTTTCTGCCATACTATCAGTTCAAACCAGATTCCAGTGAATGGAGGCACATTGACCACAAAACCACTACTAAAGTAAAAAAATTGGAAGAGATTTCCTACAAACACGGATTCATGGATTGGAATTATGATACAATGAAAACTAAAACCAATTATCCCGCCAGTTTTGCCGGCACAATAGCGGAGGCCTTTAACAAAATGAATCAAATAGTGAATAATCCAAAATATCTTCAAGATGATAGTTATTTATTTGAGGAGTGCACAGACGGATTGAGATGGTTTATGCTACCCTCAGAAGCCGCTAAAATCTTATGGGACAGCCCTTCAATATCTAAACCATCCAAATGTATATTCACTCCAGGAACTATTGCTTTGTCTCATCCTGAAACTAATGAAAATATACAAAACAGATTTATTCCAATAATGAATAGAGACAGGTTAAATGTAAGTTTATTACTTTTCACTGTCCAGGTCTTAAGCAAATAGGAAAACAGAATTCAATTCGTTTTAAACTGTTTATAAGAGAAAACTATAGATACGCGCAACCAATGAAATGAAGGCAGTTGCAAAACTTGGAAACCAATAAGAGCCTTGAAATTATTTTATTTCCGCTCTGTCCACCAAAGATAACATAATCATTTCGAATTTCCATTTTTAATATATATTAGAATAAATATTTTAAAATTATAGTTCTTCGATGATAGTAATTATAATTTTCATTCTTTGAAGATCTGCCTAATTAGTGAAATTTGTTTTAATTGAAGGATTTAATTTCACTTTTTAATAAGTGCTTAAATAAAAGACTCTATGAAATCCAGATTCATTTACATCATTACTTAATTAAAAAAAAGACATTTAATGTATGAACTTCAACTAAGGAACAACACCTCTCTTGTTATTGGTGGCGGGAAACATTTTTTGATTTACATCTTAGTAACAATTTAAAAATTGTTCTGTTCTAAAAATATTGTTATAAATATTCTGCAAAATGAGCAGAATTACTGTGCGTTACTATGATTACGTAACATTTTCATTCGGTTATTTGATAATTACGCTGAAGTAAATGCAGATCCGTTCTTTTTCTTTTGATACTAGATCCCATTTCAACAACAGTTGCATGCAAACTGTCTATCATTCGGACACTCAGAATAGCAACTTTCAAAAGGTAATGTGCCATTTTACAATTGAAAAAATAAGAAAATTCTTTTCCATTTACGTTTACGAGTACTGAACCTTTCCAATAATTTACGATAATACACCAAAGAGTCTCATTTTCTCATGTATTTTTCTAATTCCATAAACCGAAAGATTAACAGTGTTTTTATTTTTATAAAAGTCAGTTAAGGAAATCAGTATAAACTACAAATTTTCGAAATTTACTTCAGAAAAATATTTAAAATAGAATTTAAAATATTTATAAATATAAATAAATCACAAAATAATAAATAAATTTTTAAAGATTTTTTTTGAAATAAAATTAAATTATCTTATAAATAATATTTTTTAATCATTAATAATTCTTGAAGGATTTCAAATTATTAAATTAAGTGATTAAACATTTTGACAAAGTGATTAAACATTTAGATAAAGATGATGAAACATTTAAGAAAACACTGTAATATTCCTTCGAAAATTTATATTAAAATCTACTTGAAATTTTAATTATTATACATGATAAATTCATGAGATCTAACTCTAACACAATAATAAAATAAATTAAATTAAAAAAAATTAAAAATTTCCTTTCAATTTCAAAACTATGCAGATAAGACATTTTACGAATTATAAAAGAAAAAATAATTAGCAAATTATCAAATTTTATATTAAAACAACCTAAATTAGAATTTAATGAAACTGATTATATATATTTTTTATTTTCATGTTGTAAAGCAGGGATGAGCAACCCGCGGCCCACGGGCCGCATACGGCTCGCAAAGATTTTTTTTGCGGCCCGCCAAGCATTTTTTTTGTATTCTTATATTATAATGTTTATTAGTATACATAAAGCTTTGTAAATTATTAATGAGTTCGGCCCACCACAAAATTTTAAATTTTAAATTGGCCCGTGGGTTAAAACGGTTGCTCACCCCTATTGTAAAGTATCATAAAATATTTATTTACACCAATTTTTTTGCTAAGCTTTATTTAGGTGTTTTTATTCAATCTTGGTTTATTTATTAAAAATAACTTAAGAATTTTTTAAAATACATTCTTTGGTAAGCATTTTACTTGGCTTTGATATCACTTTCATCATAAAATATTAGCATAAAAAATATTTCCATTAACATTCCGCTTTTATTGAATTACAATTTTGTACTTTCTCATTTCTTTTTAAAATGTTGAAAAAATAATCTCTTCGCAAATCTAGAATAATATATTTATTATTTCTATTTAAATAAATAAATTGTTATTGACCAAAGAACTGTATTGCCAGAAATTTCAGAAAAATTAGAAAACTGAAAAGAAATTGAAAATATTCAATTAATGGTGAACATGAAAATTTTAATGGAACACTAATAAACATTTATATGATTTTTTGTAAAGTTTATTTTGTTTAAGTTTATTTAAAATAGTCACAAGAAATAATATAAATAATTTTGAACGCATTTAGCAACCAAGACCAGAAAGCAAATTTCTAATACGGTGAGATTTTTTTAAAATTTTTCTTGTATAATAGTGAAAAAAATATTTAAAATACTTTAATTACCGTATTTTCCCGAATATTACCCTCAACCTATCCCACATATTTTCCCGCCATATATATTTCAAATTTTTCTACCCGATTTAACTTAGTATAAAAATTTAACAAAAAATTTAACATTTCAATATGAATAATTTATTACTTATTAAAAAACGTGGTAATAAAGTTTGATATGAGTTTAGCCAAAAGTCCGGCAGATTCTATAACTTTTTTAGAATCTTTTTGGTTATATGAAGAAAATTTGCAATTTTGGCTTACGATTTTCATCATCACTTTTTGTGGTCTGTAAATACATGTTTTGCAAAAAAAGGTTTGCGATATAATGAATCTTGCTATCAGTTCTCGATTAAATAAATTATTATCAAATAATTAATAAATCATGAATAAACCCAATTCTTCAAGTTTCAAGCTTCAACAAAAATGAGAATTTTTGACAATAAAATAGTCCTTTGCAATCGGCTTTAGAAAACAGCTTGCACAAGACTTTGAAGATTTAGATTTCTTTTAAATGAATTATCTATCTTTTGATTAGATTTTGAATAAATTTCAAATGTAATTGCTTAGTTTCTTTAAAATAATAGAATAATCTATATACCATAATTTGCTGTGTATAAGTCACATCTTACAAATATCAAGTTTTTGCAAAGAAAAATGTTTTGTATAACCGCAGTTATTTCAAAAAACCGCTACGTTAGAGCGAGTTTCGAAAGTATGGTAAGGGATTGAAGAAAAAATCATCTTGCATGTGATACCACGAGAAACACGTAGTCTCAGATATATTCAACCACATTTGCCAAAATTAGAAAACGAATTAAAAGAATGCGTGCTTACAATGCGTAAAGAAAAACGGAAAGTATCGACAGTTGACATTCGATTAAAGGGTCAACAAATAGCAATTCAAAAAGGAATACAGAATTTTAAAGGTGGTACTTCCGCTTTATGGCCAGGCATAGGCTATCGATTCGGGTAGTTACATCAGTAGGTCAGCCAATAAAAATCGATTGGGTAGAAAAAGTAGTTGCTGTCCAGGATTATGTTAATAAATTAAAAGAAAATGTGGATATATCACGGTTTGGTAATATGGATGAAGTGCCATCAACACTAGGACAGTCGATTTCAAAGGAACAAGATATTTTATTGACAACACGGGTCAAAGAAAATGAATTTTATTGTGGTATTATGCAAATGTGATCCGATAGTAATTTTTAAGAGAAAAACAATTTCAAAAGGTATCATAATTGCGGCAACAGAAAAAGGATGGATGAATGAAGAAATAATGGAACAATGGCCAGAGAAAGTTTGGCAAGCTCGTTTTATAAACCAAAACCAATACTAATGATTTATTCCCACCGTTCACATCTTACTGAAGCAATCAAACAAAAAATACAGCAACAGTCGCAATTGGCTGTCATACCTGGTGGGCTTACCAAAACATTGCAACCACTTGATTTGTCTGAATAAGTCATTCAAAAATCACATTCGAAAGAAATGGATGAAATGAATGGTCAGTGAAATACTTTCATTTACCAAAACCAAAAAAATGAGGCATGTATCTTGCGAAGATGTATGCAATTGTGTATCAAAAAGTTGGAGTAAAGTGAGTACGAAATGCATCAAAATCGGATTTCTGAAATCAATGTTGCATGATTATGGCCAAGAAGATGATATTTATTCGTCTGATTCAGATGAATCCGAAAATGAGGAGATTCCACTGCACATTTTAAACGAACACAATGATATTTTTGAAGCTTTTCAATTGAGTCCGACGAAGAACTTATGGGTTTTGAGTTTGAGGAAAATTTCTTGAGATTTTAAATGTAAAAAAAAATAAATTAATAAATATAAAATTTATGAAAATAATTTTTTTTGATGTATAACCAACTCTTATTGTATAGTCCACACCACTAAATTTCCGTAAAAACCCACTTTTTTCATATAACTCGCGGGTTAGACGAAGAAAATTAGGGTATTTTGCAATTAAATCAAGAACCAATCAAAAGACGAATCATTTAGATATTCATTATAATCATAAGAGTAATGATAAACTAACATCTAATATCCTTATTATCTTCTATACTTAAAAAAAACTTTATTTTTTAAAACATGGCCATTAAAATAAAATTGTATTAATTTATTAATTTTTTAAAGTTGAACATTATTTTCTTTTAGGCAAGAAAACTACAAAAAAATATCGTGAACGAACCTTCAAATTTTTATACAGGGAGATACTATAATCAAATTGTAACTCGTTTCTGATGCAATTTGTGTTAAAATTATTTTCAATATATTATTTCATCTTATGAAATTTCTATAAATTATTTTGCCTGAAATATCAGTAAAAAGAGTGTTATAAATTCAGTTGTAAATCGAAAATTGGTGCATCGAATATTTTGAAAAGATTTCCCACGGTGGATTAAAGTACGAGAATAAAAGATGAACAGAGAGTAGGAATATGTATATGCACATAACTTTGAAGCATAGTCACACAATCTGTGGACTCATTCTAATCATTAAATTTTCTATTGATTTTCCATATAAATTTTCCATATAATTGATTTTCCATAGCAATTTATAATAGTTTTTATCCTATGTATTTGTTGATTTTGCCCGAAATTCAGTGTTTGCATCAACATAATTCTTGAAAATGGATGCTAGCTTAAATTGAATTACAAGAAGAAATATAACAATCTTTGCTCCTAACCATAGTAGTATATTGTGTTGGACTAGAAGCCACAATTTAAACAAAAAAATGTTAATTAAAGTTTTCCGAATTGTTAAAATGGCTGTTAGAAAAAATACACAAGCACTGTAAGCAGAAATCCAAATTAAAATAAAACAAATTAAAATATAACACAATTAATTAAAACAACTATTAATAAATTTCCAAAAATGTTTTTATATTAACGCATGTTAGGTAAATTACGACAATTAATAAATTAAAACAAATTTTTGAGGTCATCAAATGCAACCGGATTTACGAAATAATTCGGATAAAAGTAACTTAAATTTTAATAATTAGAATCAGTAAAATCTAAAAACTTTAATAGTTGGGATTCTCCCTTCAGATAATTACTAAAATATAGAATTTGAAAGAGTTAATTAAGTATTAAATCAAGTCCATTTTGAAATATAATTTAATATTAGTTTAGTAGCCGGATTTTAATCTTGACTCAGTCACGAGTACTAAGACCTTATAATAAAAGGTCAGCCTAAGGGTATGATAAGAGAACGAGATCACGGAGGTATGCATAAGGCAGATGATGATACTAGAGTAGAAGTCAAGTAAGAATATTGATGAAATCATGTGAAGTTAGGAGACGTAAGTCCTTCTATCGGCAGTCAGGAACCCGAAAGTGGAAATATCACGAGTAGTCTTAGAAATGGAACTTACCTGCACGTGGATTTTCGGCTACTATATACAGTACCAACATGAGCTTGCTTATGGGTATAAGTGGTAGGATTAAAATTGTGAGGGGTCTGAATGAGACAGAGCAGACGGAATGCGTCGGTTTGACGATTTCATTAAAAAAAAATTTAAAATGGCGACCACTCCAATTTTAATATTAAACACATATGCAAAATTTCAAGGGGCTGCCTAAAACGGTCTGAGAGATAAACCCAAAAATTTATAAAGTTCCAGAGTTAATCATTCAGTCAGTGACTATCGTAAATATATATGTAAATATGCAGTAGTATATAATTTTATACAGTACCTCATTCATAATCACTACCCCATATTCCATAATAGTAGGTTATGATATAATAGGTACAATATCGCATAATGTGGTAAATATGATATAAGAAGTCAAATGTCAATTATGAAGTAAGAGGTCAAAAGATTATTATAAAATACACGAATTATACCCGATTATCGCATAATATGGTAATTACGAATTATGAGATCAAAGGCAATTATGAAATAACATGTCAAATGTTACGAAGCAATAATAATAATAAAATAAACTTTAAAATATTTAGTTTGTTGATAGCGGAATCATTTATATAAATAAAATTTAAATAAATAACAATGCTGGCCAATTTCTACAATGTTTATTCATAAAATGAAATATTTCGACAAAAAAATCGGTCCTGATCACTCATAATCAAAATTTAACTAGACTTCCGCTTTCTCCTCTTCTTCCCTGATTGATCTTTTATTTCATTCAACTGTATTCAACAAATTTATTTATTTAAACAAATTTCCAAAGTTTTTTTCCAAATTCGATTAACTAATATTATTGATTTAATAGATTCGAATAAAAATGTTTACATTTTTTAAAAATCAAAAATTTATTGTCAAAAACTCTTATATATGATTTAACTCGACAGTGAAAATACCCATGCACATTTGTTTAAAATTCTTGTAATATTTATTTTAAATATTACAATTTGTAATTATCAAAAAAAAAATTTATTAAAAATTGAAATTTATTAAACTTAAACTAAATTATAGAAATTAAAAATGACATTGTAAATATTTTCATGTTGATTCTACTTTTCTGTTGACTGTATCATATGTTTTGCCATATGATCTCCCGTAATCATCTTCAGCATCGAAACCTAAATAATGACCAAATGCGAGACTGCTGAATAGGTTACCACTCGGACTGTCAACAGCTTCTTCCACATTACAACGATTGATGCACCAAATATTAAAAGGATTAATATTTAAAGGTCTTGTAGTTTATCTAGACGATATATTAATATATGCTTAAAATCAAGAACATTATAGAATAATTTTTGAAGTATTTAGTCACATAGAAGAAGCTGGATTGAAGATTAATCCAGAAGTGTCAATTCTATAAGAGTGAAGTAAATTTTAAATAATAAAGAACCGCTATCTCAGACACTTGGAAATTATCTAGGTCCAGTCGAAATTTTATTTAGGTCACGAAAATATATATTATTAGCACGTGCACTTTTCCTATGAAGCCATTCAAAAATCCAAAAGCTTTATGAATATATGTATTGTTTCCACCCCCAATCTTGATATTATTATACCAAGAATTGCATCCATAAAAAGCGTATGAAACAAGCAATCATTCGGTATTACATCAATAAAGTATCGTTCAAATCTAAATATTCAGTTTGAGAACCATTAATATAAAATTCAACATCATTTCTACTATCCGTAAGAGAATTCATAGGAAATAATTCTTCAAAAGCCCCATACTCAATTACAGTCTGAGGTGATGGACGGTCAAATATACATAATTCAGATTTACCACATATCATTTTTAGAATATAGTCATATGTCCTTTCATTCATTTGTTTATATGCGACGAGCGATGTTTGTTACGTTTAGGAGCCGGTGCTTCCTGTTTTTGAAACATACCAGGTAAAACTTTCCTTAGCTCAGCCATGGCATTTGTTTTAAGAAATGACAATATTTTCTGTTCATTTATTATCACATCTTTAGCAGTTTTCATACCAAAACTACCAAGGCGTTTAAGAATCGGGAGTGCAAATCTACCAATTTTTCTCAACCAGCCCAAACCATATTTCTTTCCGATAAAATATGGCAAATCACAACATGTTTGCCTATCACTATACATACTATGAATATTAGTCATCTATTTTACGAAAATGAAGGGTTAAATGAGTTTTTGTATCTTTTGGAAAGTTTATTAATTTTCCGCTATCATCACGAATATTTATTTCTATATTGTTTATACAAAATGTCGATATTGGTATGTATATGGGATTCTCAATATTTATATTGACAACTTCATCCTGGTTATGTTTATCGACTCAAAAGGATTTTAATAGAGGAACACTTGTATCAGCAACAATTATAGGATCGATAATGTTGATGAAGTTTAATTATTTTTGGTTTGCGTACACCAATATCATTTGTCTGATATGTTTGCCTTTCTAATTCCAATGTATTAGCGAAGTTTTAGACCGAATTTGAATAATTTATCTTTAACAATTTCAAGAGTTTTAAATATATGTAAACAATTGAATGAAATATATTTATTTAACTCGTCAAGTGTTTCAATATATAAATCATTAGTAAACGTAAATGTATCTTCAACTTCATTAATATATGATACAGATATTTTGATTTCTTCTGTCATAACACTGTTTTCTTCAAAAGTATTGAAACGTAATAGGTATTACTTCCCAGTAACAACAATGTTAAGCTTATCACTGCCCATTCACTTGGTATCATTAATATTTTCAAATATTATTGTAAATGGAGAAAAATCACAACTAATATTTAATTTATCTCTGTAAAACATTTGAAAATGCTCATCTAACAATTGATCCGGAATATGATAATGTCGTTCAAAATTATTGATTGAGAAAATACCACTACTTGTTTTGCGAACATTCCTCTTGTAACTGATTTTACATTGACTATAAAATGGATATGTGTTGTATACAAATGTAAAGTCTTGCAAAGCAACTTCCCAATTGTCATGTAAATAAATAGGATTTTGAAGATTGACCATGAATTTACTTGCTTGATTTTCGGTATGGATTGTTGGACAATTATTGCTCGGTAAAATAATATAGAAATTCAATTTACTAGATCTTTTGCTGATATCTATGTCGGGTTGTGATATCCATGAAACTTGACATAGTATTGTTTATCCTTACCAACCTTTTTCGTTTTCAATATTTTTTCAATTCTTAATACAGTTGGTGGTGGAATAGCTTATAATTCCTGCTCATAAAATTTACCCTGTACTTCATTATTATCATAGTCTTTAATAACCTACATTATAGGATTCTGTTTTGTATTAATTTTTGAAATGACAAAAGCTTCATCACTCCAATTTGTGTCGAACATTTTAATGAACGGTGAAGCAGATATTTTAGATATTCGAACATGGTTACCGATACTATACTTTGGTTTTTAACTTTTCAATTTTTCTAGACAGCCATAAATCGACGCTATTTTCTGACAAAATATCAACAGATATTAATCCCTTTAAACCTTTATGTGACGAATGATTATAACTGTGTATGATTTTCGGTAAAACATTAATCCATGTTTTATTGCCTTGATGCACAAAGAATCGTTTGAGTTTATCTCTCAAGGTTCAATTAAAGTGTTCTACATAAGCGGCTTTATATTGAGAATGTACAGAATAATGGTTTATTTCACCAAGAACATGTTTCACTTTACTATTGTAAAATTCTTTACCCAAATCTGTTTGAAAATTGTCAGGGTGACCATCTTTGAACAATGTTTTTATAGCTATAGTATTTCATCTGCAGATTTAGTTTAAATTGGAATAGCATGAGCAAAACGACTGAAAACATCAATACATGTCAAAATATATTTAAATCCCTTATTGATTTTCGAATATGGTATCATTTCAATCAAATCCATTTGCCATAAATCATCAATACCAAATGTCTTATATGACCTAGTTTGAAATCTTTTCCTCATCGGTTTGTTTAAACTATATGTCAGTTGTCCTGATAACCACTGTTGTGTCTTCTTTTTCGAATTAAGAACTCTTTTCTTTAGCTTTTCTACTCCACCGAAACCTGATTCGTCCTTTGTGGTTGTCCATATCTTCTCCATTACAACAAGAAGACTTGAAATTTAAATTAAGATTAAGCAACGATTGGCCCATCGTTTATTGCAAACCACCAAGTAATGATAATGTTAATGGTATCAATGAACCAATAAACCCTTCTTGTTGTTTATAAATGATTTTTCTCATCATTTTTCGATTTTTACTGTTTACCGGTGATAACAGAGGTTTCTTATGTTTATTCAACACATGTTTTTTCGATTTATTTACTTTAATTTTCCCTTTGACAACTTTAATTAAAATATCTAGTAAATCATCAATAACGATTTTTGTCTGTTTTAACAGATTTCACTTGTTTTTAACAGGTTTCGATTTTAAATTATGCGAAATGAGATTTGACGTTAGAAAATTTGCTGTTACAAATTTTGTCGATGGAGTGTAATTTTTTTGGAGGAATTGGAATTTTCTTTTTTAGAATTCTTCTAAGTTTTCTCAATTTAGGTTTTGACATTTTCGATGGTTTAACACGCGCATTTAGAAACATTTTTACATGTGTTTGTTTTTAACTTAGTTTATAAACCATGACCCCATCTTTGTTAAAAATATCTGTTCTAACCCGTAATTCATCAGGATATTGTTGAATGAAATCGAGAAAAATATAACCATGGGGGGTTTTTGGTCGCATCTTGAAATGAAATGATTAGAAAATTTCTATTATTTGGATATGCCTGTCTCGAAAGAAAATCAATAACAGTAACATCTCTCGGGTTTTTGAAAACCACTAAATATTGTACATTTAAATTACGTGTTCGATGATTGCCTCCTTAATGAAATAGATTTTGAGTTATAAAAATAACCGTAACACCAACGTGTCCACTGATTTTTGTGAATAAATTATTGAAATCCTTTTATTTATTTACTTCCTAGTATAAATCATCAATGATAATAGCATCACCTTTTTGCATTCGACTTGACCAATTTTTATCGAATCCCTTAACTATTTTCTTGTTTTTCAGCTTGTTTTTACATGCTTGAAGAGAAGAAGGAAATGTGATTTGGGTAAATAGTTTACATTTTATGTAAACTATTAGAAATATTGATTTTTTGCAATAGTGAATTTAATACAAATTTGTAATTCAAACAAACAACAGCTGATGTACAACTTAAACAAATTCACGAATTTGATTGGTCACCCTTTGATATAAATACACAATGCTCTTTAAAATTAGTAATAATTTCAAAATGACTAAGAAAATAAGTGACACAAAAAATGTTGAGAAACTATTCCATGATTACAAAATGTATTACCTAGAAGATCCGATGGAAATTAGGTTATCGAATCCAGTTAAGTTATGCAAAATTCCTTATCCCCATATCATGGCTACTTTGTCAACAGAAGATGTTGAGGTTTTAAAGAAGATGTTTATGAAAATAAATAACAATATCCAAGCGACTACTACTGTGTTTTTCAATGCTCGTCAAGCTCGTTTTTATGTAGCTTTTCAAGAAATCATGTTCAAAGAGAATGAAAACTGTTATGCCACAATAAAGATTCAAGGATTGAAAATTGACAAGAACAATATATATTCACCAATATGGCGATTAGAACGTGCGAGGCTTGCTATTAGATTTTAATATATATATATATATTAATCAGTAAATGTTTTTTTGTTGATTTTAAAAAAGTAATAATAATAATAATAATAATAATTTATCGGTTTACAATTTTCAAAGTTTAAAAGATGTTATGAAATGTCACTTGAACATACACATACACGAGGGATAGAAAAAAATTTGCTTGTTTTAAAAATCATAAAAATTTTCGCTAAGGGGTTTCGGACTTAGAAAATATTTTGAAAAAATTTATAGAAAAATACATGTATTTTAAAAAAATTTCAAGGTTTATATTAAATGTCCTGTGCACACACCCACGCTGGGGTACAAAATTTTAGGATCTTATTTAATATCCACTGCACACACATACAGGGGTAGAAAATGATGAGTCCTTGTGAACTCACTACTACCTACTTATGTGTATTTGGTGATGTCTGTATCATGATGTTAAATCGTCTCAAAGTGTGTATAATATACGAAAGGGGGAGCATGTTCAGGATAGGTCCTATTTGATTTTTTGCGCACAATGCAACATGTGTATTAAAAGCTTCATCGTGTCTAAAACCATTTTGACAATGAGGACATCTGTTTACTCGTATTCTGGCATCACATACGTGGCTCGAATGGCAATTCATTAATTTATTTAAATTAAAAACCGCAGTATAATGATAATTCTTACCGTCCTGAAAAAGTAAAAGATAAATAGGGTTACCATCAGCAACCTTTAACCGGTGGTTTATATCTAAGTTCGGATGATGAGGTACATAGTCTATGTCATATTTTATAATATTTATAATATAATAAAACATGATTGGTCCATGTTTTGAACATTCACAATAGTTTTTGTATATTAATTAGCGATGCTGATGTTGGGATAATATTATTACCAGCTAATCTATTTATAGAGTAAAATTTAGTTAAAATAAAATTTATTTATTTAATTTTAACTAGCCACTATCCCCTACCTAATTAAATAAATATTTCTCTATCTTTTCATTAAACCTATTTAAATTGTAGGAAAAACTAGTCGCGCTATTTGAAAAAAATTTGTCATTCATTTCTCCATCTTTTTCAAATTGTATAAGAACTGTAAATTGAACTTTTACAGATCATATTTGTTATATTTCATTATTAATTTTATTTACCACTTTATTTGTGATGGCAATTTGAACAAAGTTTTGATTTTCCAGGTCGAATCGGATATTTTTACGTGACCCTCTCAAATATATTTCAATTCAGGGTTCATCAATTATTTTAATAGAGCCTCCTATTTGATTAAACTATATTTCAGCGACATCGTCATCGTCAATTTTTATAATTTTAGTAGGGATACACGGTTCAATATTTAAGGAAAACTCTTTTTAAATTTATTATTATTATTATTATTTATTTTGAATATCAAAAATGACACAAATAATAATAATAATAATAATAACAAATAATAACACAAAAAATAATAATTTATAAAAATTTGGCTATGTTGAAACATTTTGTTAAATTTGGCCTAAACTACTTTTTGCTAGAGAGAAATTCCTCCAAAATGGTTGTAATAAATACTCAAATCATTGCAATAATATTGAATTATCAGTGTCGCTTTAAATTTGTTGTCAATTGTGTAAATCAATAAAGGTTTATATATTATCTTGAGTTACGTATTATGTCAAACAAGACTCGTTTGTGGTTAAATCAATAATTGATAGTGTTAAATTTTTACCGACAACTCAAGCTCAATTATGCTGGCATTTAAAGTAGTTGTCCTAGGCAAAGTTGTTACACTAGATAACACATACAGGTTTATCCTTAAACGGAAACATTTTTAATTTAATATTAGCGGAATTGAAATTTTTCCTCCTACTAACCTCTTACTATATTAGTCTAAAAATGGAAATATTTTATACCCTTTATAATATGCTCAATTTTAAGTTAGAAATTTCATTAATTAATTGTTAATTAAGTTACACAGTCTTTACACATTTAGCCTTTAAATATGCAATAATTTATTTTTCAAACATTGATTTAGTTAAATGTATTTTGACGCCTATTATATTGTTGGGATATTAAATATTCGTCGATGAATAGGTCTCTTGATCCGACTCCTCGTGTTCAATAATCAATAAGACAAAATCCAAACAAAGAAATCTTTATTGACAAATATTCACAACGATACACAATAATTTCTCGTACACACCCTAAGGGTATCACAATGTAAATTCAACTGCAATCTGATTAACTTTATCGATTTACTGCTTTTCACTCGTTTCCTTCAAATCGTTATATTCGCGCTCCGACCAACTGGCAACTTATTTTGTTGTCCGTTGCTTTTATAGTTTTTGAGTTCCCATTAATTTGGATTACTGCTGGAAAAACAATTTTCCATTTAGGACAATTTATTGTCCGTTTCACTAATGCCGGGATACACATTAAGGTGGCGTTCAGGTCGCGCCGCCCTTGATTAATGGGTTCGTCGGTAAATGATTTAATTAATTAATTTGTTTTTGGGCTCCCGACCCTTCAATATACCTTATCTCAGTCTAATAGTATTTTATTCGTCTTCGCAGTCAAATTTGCCACCGGTTACCACTTTTTCCCTCCGAAAAATATTGGTTTTATTTTTTTCAAAATTTTAATTAATTTTAATTGATTTTGATAATTTTAAAATTTTACTATTTTTTTTCATGTTTTGATATAACCGAACAATATTTACAAACAAAATAAACTTATATTACTACTGATATTATCTTCAATTCAAAAATCCATTTTTTTTCGTGCATCTGATAACTAGTTCTTAGTTCATGTCAAAATTCCTTTGTTTACAGCAGTAAAAAACCCCGCATTAAAGGACTAACATAATTTTAACATTTGGTATAAAAAATATTAAAGCTTTTATTATTTATTCAAAATGTAGAATTTATTTTGCCATTTCATATTTATAAATATCAAATTAAATATTAGATATTATATTTTTTATACTTAATCATTTATTATAAAAAAATTTCTAATTAATAGTAGGAAAAAATATATTTAAAATATTAATTTAAAGTAAATAAAAACATAATGGAATTTCAGTTCTCGTTGTTTGTTTAAATGAAATATGCAGTCACCAATATCAACTATCAAATTGAAATAATTTTAAACTCGCAATATTTAATGAATAAAATTTAAAATGACAACTGCTAGAGTTAACAACGAAAATTATTACGAAGATGAAAATGAAAATGCTCACGAAAATAAAAATCCTGACAATACAAATGAAAGCGTATTGGTAAAAAATATTTTACTTTTTAAAAATGGAGATCAATATTTTCCGGGCAAACGAGTTGTTGTCAATAAGAAATATACTCCAAATTGGGAATGCTTTCTAGAAGACATAACTAAAAGCCTAAATCCCAGAAATGGTGCAATACGAGACGTTAGAACACCTTATCATGGTACCAGAATAAAGAGTCTCGAAGATTTATCAACAAATGGAAAATATGTTGCTCTTTCAAAAGGCGAAAGTTTGAAAATAATCAAGTTTATATAATTATCTAAGATTTAAAATATTATATATTCTATTTAGTTATGATAAAGCCATCAACGTAAATAGTCTTCCTCACAATACCAAATCAAATTCCTTTCGTTTGAAACCGGTAAAAATTATATTTGAATTCCTCAACAATGAAGCCATCTAAATAAAAATGCAATTAATATACTTAACAAGTTTTAGATATATTAAACATTTTTTTTTATTTCAAAACGAATGGAAAATTAATTAATTAATTAATTTTTTTAATTAATTTAATTTATGACTTGAGTTAAGTTTTAATGTAAAAATTTCAAGAATTTAAAACCAAGTCAACCAAAGAAAAATAATATTAAATTATAATGAAATATGTTTTACTGAAATTCGACATTTAATCCTGACAAGTCAAAGTTGAGGCTGACATTTCTCATTTTGAATGTAATAACTCTTTGAAATCTTGGACGTCCTTCAAGCAAAGAAAATCAGGATGAGATAAAAATACAATGAATAATACAACAAAATACCAAGATTTGTTCTTTATTTTATAGATGACTTATTTACTCCATTCCTCAGTTCTATCTGCAGTGACTTTTTGGGGCTCGAAGGATTGTTGAGTTTTAGGCACATGGATTGTGTTAATGAAACTAAACTCGGTAGAGTTTCCATCGGTTTTTATTTACCATTTTTGCAGGTATTATCGTTTTCAAAGAAATCTTGATCTTCTGTCGATTCCTGATGATTAATGTCTCATTACATATGTAAATTTTTTTTAACAGTTTTATGATGCAATTGAAATGACAATAATATAAATTAAATTGTATTACCCACGGAAAAGGTAAAGGAAAATACATGAATTCACCAAAAATAAACTAAGTTTATCACAATTCAAAGTTCTCGCTGAATTGAGAACTTCTGATTCTTACAAAGTTACAACATGGGTAAAAAAAACTTATCAAACCACTCACAATAACTATAAATTATAATTTCATTTATTTTCATTTAATTTTCTACTATAATTCAATGTTTGAACACAAATTTTCGATATTGCCCTTTCAAGTATAAACATTGATCTATTGTCAAAAATAAAATGAAGATAAATTAAATAGTAAATTTTCTGCACAGCTTTTTTCTTTTCACTTGAAAAATGATGTGCAGAAAATTCATGAATATCAAAAAACATCGAAATCTTTGCTGATTTATAGCCCAAAAAATATCATTGGAAAATGAAAAGAAATCAGAGGCGAAAATCATAAGAAGTTCTTATAGTAAATATGTGTTTATTGTTATTATTGTAAATATTTGTAAATTATTTATAATTTTTTTTATTTTTTAATGTTAGTGGAATACTTAGTAAGTTTTTTCCTTGAATCAAATATAACATGCATTTGATATTTTTATTTATGACGGCCTTGTGGTGGCTTTTTTGGTTGCTGTTTATCATAGATCATAATCTGTCATAAGAGAACGTGTTATCAAGTATTTATAGCCCATACTCACAGTTAAATCATTGAGAGTTCTCAATTCCAAGAACACGACATTGTCATTTATATAACTATATAAAATTGGTAGTTTTTATAGAAGATAATAGTAGTTCAAAATCTTTATGGACAGGGATCTATATTAATGTAAGACCTCATTCGAGCACGTCCAGAATTGCTCTTTAAAAAACACTCTTGGTTGTAACAAGAATGTACATTCAGCAGCTTAAATGTTACCCACCAATTATGACAGTATTCTAGTATAATATTATTAAATGGTAACATTAAAAGAATTTTCAATTTCATTTTCCAGTTGCACATAAAAATTCTATTCAATTGCAAAATTTGATAATTGTAAAACACTTTAATTTCTAAACTTTTCTATAATATTATTGACGCTATAAAATTTATTCTGAGTCTATTTAAAATATTTTGAAACAAGACATTCTTTGGTTAGGAAAATTCGACTTATGAGGCATTTATTTATTCACCCTTAATCTCTTAAGTGCATACGACGGATATATTCGTCATAGCATGGTCACTATTCTAAGGTTTAGAAAAGACATTCGAAATGTAGAAATTTAAGTGAATCTATGTGAACTGGATTTATATATCCAACTGCAGTGTTTCTAATGTTAGATGACATCAGGAGAGGTTGTATCAAATTTCAACTATGATTATTCCACTTCCCTGCCCACCATGATGTAAATTATTGCTTGCAACGCTTAAGAGATTAAAGATATTTTTAATAAAAATACAAAATTTGCCGTTCTGATATCGTAAACATTTTTGATGGCCACTTCGATGTCTTGAGTGTTCAACGTTTGAGATTTATCCAGTAATTTGATTGTAAGCAAAATAAGGTCAGGTTTTTCCATTATTGTATTAAGTCTTATACACTAATGGGAAGCTTGAGCTTATATAATATTGTTATAAAATAAATAATTTATTCTGCGTTCGTTTGAAAGAACATGTTTCGTCACATATTAAAGTACTAAAAATATTACCAACACAAGAAAATAATAAGTATAATATTAATTCAGGGTAATTTTAATAATTATTTCTATATTTTGCATTGATTTAACGATGAAATAATTTTTCATAATATTAAAATATTTTATTATTCAAAAATAAGCAAAAGAAATTATAAGTTTAGTAGCTTTTAATACCTTAAGATTGGTACAATTTAAAACTTCAATCGTGACGAATTATGTTCTTGCAAAAGAATGCAGAATATAAAATATGAAATAATATGTAAAAATATTTACCTAAAAATAACACTATTTCTTCTTACAATAAAGGCTTATATTTTTTAACAAATCACTAAAGTTTCAAAGACGATCGTCTATTAAAAATGACTAATGCAGTCTGTCGTCTGATTCGAGCGCTGCGATTGCAGCAACATGCAATAAGATTAGAAGGCGAAACTAGATACGCAATAAATTTTATTTAATGCGCATCTTTATATACTTCGAGAGAATTAATGCGATATTTTAATAATAAAATGTATAATTTGACGGTTCTTGATAACATACTAAGATAGGTATTCAGTACTACCAATTTATATCAAAAATTATAAATTAAGTGTAGATTAATAATTTTTAATTCTTTTCTATCAAAAATGATAATTTAAAAACAAAATAGTTTTATTTTTGTGCGTGCCATTGGTTCACTATCCCTGTATTAAGATATCTGACATTCAGACAAACTTTCTTGAAAAATTAGGCAAAGAAAATTGAATAATTGTAAAATATCAACATTGTTTGTTTATTTCTTTGAAAATTAAAAAACTTAACATACTTTTCAAAACTTTTAGATCAATAAAATTCTTAATGATAACTTCAAATTTTTGGCAGATTTTATCAAGTATATGTATAACATCAAATATTAATTTATAAATTATTTATAGCTAAAATTTAAAACAACAAAGTTGGCAGATACTAATTTCATATATTTAAACAAATTTATTTTCGGGGCGATAGTAAGTCTAGAGAGAAATGAAAGGGAGTGATGCTATTCAAAAAAAATTAATTATAAAACTTTTCAAAAAAACTTTTTTCACGAATAAACAGTTTATTTATTTAACTTAATAATAACTATTAGACTCTTAATATGTGAATAGATAAAATATAAATAACGTTTAATAATATCCTATAATTTGGAATATGATAAGAAAGGAGGCGTTATAAATTTTATTTCTTATAAAGAGAATCTATATTGTAAAGGAAAGAGACTGATCAAATATGAAAAAGAATATTAATATAATAAAAATTTCTTAATACAGTCAAACCTCCACAGTTTTCCATTTTCGGGGTTTTATAAAATGTGGAAATTTACGTAGGGTGGTAAACTACGGAGGTAAACAATAGAAAAAACTTAAACCGTAAAATAACATATTTGTTATTTTATAAAATAATCAGTAATTGCGGAAAACTTAGTTGACTTCTATTTTGCCTGTAAGAAAAGTTTGGAAAAGCTTGGAGGTGGAAAAGTATTAAGTTCTAATTGTTTTTAAATTTCATTGTATTGGAATTATTGGTATCAATAGACTAGTTATAGTTATTAATATCTTCATTTTTCAATTATTTTTTTCCACTAAGTTTTAACTATGTTTTTATATGAATAAAAACAGTTGTTATTATCAATGAGGTTGGAATTGTTTACGTGGATATATAAAGTTTGAAAAACACAATTATAACTATAAACTACATTGGCAATGCGCCCATTTATTACTAAATTATTTCGTTTAGAATACAAAGGATTTATTGTTAATTGTCATGCATTTTACCATGTAAATATATCATCGGATAGAAAATAGCCTACGATTTTTCAATATGCCTTGAAACATTCATTATATCTCGTTTTTAATAAATATTCTTTATATTGTTCATTGTATTTAATATATAATTTATTATATGATTTATAAATAGTTTTGTGTTTTATATTGGCAAAAATACTGATAATAATTCATTATTATTACAATTAAAATACTTCTGTATTTGTGACAAATGAAAATTTTTCAAGCATTTTATTAAAAACAAATAATTATTTCACATAATTTATGCATTATAAATACATTATAAATATGAATTTGATGATATAACTACAAAATTTATAAAACAAATTCTCCGGTTTACTAAAAGAGTCCATCAAGTGTCATTTAAACAAAAGTTATTTTTCTCTACGGTAAATATTTCGAAAGTATATTTCTTTCGGTGTTCTGTTGAAGTGACTGATCCATTCTTTTGAGATCAAACTCAAAACATCATCCACTATATTTAAATCTTGAGGTTTTTCTGACTTATCTAGGACCCTTGTTGAAAAAATATAGTTTTCAGTAGGAAAGTTTCGATAATTGATTCCTCGTGTTCAGTACCATAATATCAAAAAGAACAATTGAAACTTTTATTTTCCAACCCAACTGCACACTTGCTTTACAACTGGGCAACACTTCCCTACAGGAAATGCCTTAAGCTTGGTTCTTTTTGGTGAATAATGTAATAAGTCTAGTAATTTATTCACTTTGTATCAAAAGAATTTTTTTCGTTTTCTTTCCTAAATATTATGTAAATTATTGTGGATGAAATATTGTTTAAATAACCACATTTGAGAGAATGTGTAAATTTTTTTAAATTCAACTTGCATTTTACAATTTTAAAACTTTTTTTTTTACACAAATATAATAAATATATAATTAATATAAGAATCAAGATTTTTAATGCAATAATTTCAGTCTCTTGACATATTTTTGAGCAATTTTCACACCATATTAACGAGTAAATTTTATTCAAGATTTATTGAAATCCAAAATTAATTATAACAAAATTTGTTCTATTGTTCTTTTTGCAATTATTACATAGTTACAAACTGATCTCAAGAAAGTCATGACAACGAAAAGAAGCCTGCTTGTTTTAATGAAGCCAAAATTAAGTTAATTATCTCATTATTAGAGTAATCTCATTAATAAATGACAACAATAATGTCGCAGTCAGTGAGTACTTAAGTTCTGATTTAGAGACTCAATTATCCAAAGTTATGTAAATTGACGCAGAGTGATATTATTAACGCAGTTGGCCATGTCGTGGCTTACACTTGCGGTAAAGATGTCGTTTAGTGAATCTGACTCTCAATAATGTTACGTCAGTTATTTGCATTGAAATTGGAGAAAACGATGACAAAACATCAATCGCATAACATCAATTTCAAAAATTAAAAATCTTTTTAAATTTTTTAAAAAATGATTATTTCTTAATGTTCATTCATAAAAAGCCATATTATTCTAAAAATATTTTTATTCATGACTTAGAAAATGGTGAAAAAGTTCACTTATGTAAAAGATAAGGAGAGCGATTAGTTAAATTATTGAACCTTTTTATTTGTCAAAATATTTCATTTAATAAACACAGCGGACATGGCTTACCTATTTATTTATTTCAATTACATATTATACACAATTAAACTATCGACAAGTTATTTTAGTTTTTTTAAATTTAAAATAATTTAAATTTAGTAATTATTCTATTTCGAAAGAAATTTATCGTGAAGTAAATTTATATAATACGTTAATAATAACCTCAGCATCCGGTAATTGAGGTTTCTTCCGGTTCCGTAAATTAACATCGATTTTTTAGAATTATGGAAACGATGTTTATTCAATATATTTATAGACATTTTTTCATATATTTACAAATGAAAAATAGATAATATTTCAATGTATTTCACTTTATCCACTTATTTTATAGTTACAATAGATATTGCCTATTGTTTAGAAAAGCAAATTTTAAAAAAATATCATTATATATATATATATATATATATATATATAAAATAAATGCAAATTGCATATTTCTAGTAAAATCTTTTGTTAATATTTCTTTGTTATATTATTGTATTTTTGTTTAGCTGCGTTTGGCAAATCGTGATATAGATAAAATTGAAAGTAGAATTACACAAAATCTCTACACGAAAAGTAACATAATCTAGTAAGTTTTAATTTAATATAAGGGATGAAAATTTACATTTAATTCAATTTTTAGATTTTGTTTAACTTTAAATTAATAATAATAAAACGGTGATTTATTGGTAGCAGCATAAATTAAAATTTTTAACAAACTATAAGATAAGCGCTTGCAGCAAAGTATATATTAAATGGATGAAAAAGCATTCCAATATAAAGTAATCGTTTTCAATAATAATAATAATAATAATAATAATAATAATAATAATAATAATAATAATAATAATAATAATAATAATAATAATAATAATAATAATAATAATAATAATAATAATAATAATAATAATAATATGTAGTAAATCATGGTTGGGACATTCAAAAAATGGGTTTACGTCTCCAAGATCAAAAAGAAGTGCTAAGTAAAATCTGCTAAATTTACCTTTTTCAACGCAAAAAAAATCAGTCATCATAAATCTTAATGCTTATATTTTATTTAATGATTGTGTTATTAATAATAAAATAAATTTTATTAATAAATAACCTCTTTTTGTTTTTAAATAGTGTCTTTAAAAATGGCGATCGATTTACGCCAGCCATTAAAGTGGTCATAAAATTACAAGAACAAAAGCATATGAGCGTTTTAGTGAAAGCCATTGAAGACAGAGTTTTGCTGCAAATAAACAGACCAATTAGACGGTAATAATAATATTAATAATAATAATATTTGCAGTAATTATAAATCAACTAAATTGGAAATTTAACATTTAATCTTTATTTTATGTAAAGTAATAATAATATAACAGAAAAGCTCTTATTAGCCATATTATTGCTCAAGCCGTATACAAAAATTGGCACATACGCTACAAGTGAGTTAACTCGCCCCGTGCTTTTAAATTGTTCCCTGCTCAACATAACTATGTATGCTGGATACCCCTCTCAAAAAAAATTCAAGTAAAAGCGCATTATATGAAAAGGATGTTGCACGTTTAGCATAGTTAAATCGGAATTTTGTGCACTTATTCACGAAGAAACTCGCAATCACCCAAATATGTGTGCTTAGTGAACACGAAATTTCGACGCGTATTGCAAAATGAAAGGCTTGAAAAAAGTTAAAATCATAATTCCTAGCTTTCTCTAATCATATAATTATCTGTCTAAGAAACTCAGTAAATGAATAAAAAATGGTTATTATTGTTTTACTTTATAATTAGCATCATTTAAACACGAATAGAGCATTGAATCGAATCATCAATGCTAGTTATAAATACAAGTACAAAAATAGAAAGGTAGCCAATAAAAGGAAAGATAACTTAATGTTGAGAAATCATGATAAATCACGTAGGTTAGCATTGTAATGAACACGAAATTCAGTGTTCTCCCCACAGAATTTTACAAGCCGGGCGAAATGAAATAGTAAGCGGGTGAATAAAAAAAGGATTATGCAATATTACTACCAAAATACTCAACGCTATAAAAGAAACTAGATAAATGATTTGATAATTAATCGACAATTTTGTTTTTGCAATAAACTTCCATAATTAGTGTACTACACATAGTTTATAATATGGACGGATCAAAATATAAACGGTTGGTTCATAAAATCAGCCGCCCATATAAAAGGGCCTGGGGAGAACACGGAAATTTATTCATAAAATTATTCATAAAATCTTTCGACTTAACTGCAATTTCCGCGTTCATTAACCTGTGTAATTTGTTCAACTGCGGTATCAATTTCATTAAATATTTATATGAATTATAATCGCCGACTTGTTCATTTTGGCTGAATTTAGTTTTAAATTCTTAGGTATTGTTAGCTATTTTGATTTGTTTTTGAAAAAAAAGGATAAGAGATAAGTGTTTAAGGTTATCTAAACAAAAAAAGACAAATTTGTGTTACGTAGAATTAAATTTTTGATTGTGAATTATTATCAAAGAAGTAAACAAATGAAAAGTGACCGAAAAATAAAAACAATGACTGATTTTAGTTTTGGTCATTGTTTATAAATACTTATAAAAATCCAGAAGCGAATTTACAGTAAATTATGTTTATAGTACGACAATGAATTTTGATTTTTTGTTAAAATTTCTGAATCTACAATTATTCTACAGTGAAATGCTTGATCATTTTTCATTTGCAATTAAACTCGTCGCTATTAAGGGACTTAGAATTAAATTATTATTATATATGCTGTTATTTTTCAATTTATCAATCGGAACATAATATTTAAGTTTTAAAAAACAAAAAAAATTGAACAGGTAACTATTGTATAATACGCGTCTTAAGTTCCTAAAATATATTATAAAGTGTGAATTTGTTTAAATGAAACAAAGAACTAATATAAAAACAAGATTAGGTTCCAAAAATTAAATATTTTCTTTCTATAACTTAGACAGATTTATTTATTAGCACTAAAACAACTAACCCGTCAACATGTAGGATTTACATTTATTGGATGCCATTTTTAATATTACTTTATATGTACTATTTTGTAAATATACAATGAATTTCGATACGATAACAAAGTAATTATAGATTTGTTTTTATTTATTTTTTAACACGTTAATTCTAATGATGGACAGGTACTAAAGAACTTTAATAAAAAACAATTATACTTATAGGCCTATCAGTAATTGCATAATTAGATAATAAAAGTTTATTACCACTTATAAAATTAATTAATTAATACTATCACAATAGTTAATAAAGCCCTTAGATTTCAGTTAAAAATTGGAAATTTCAATTTCTAACTTACATGTTTTATAATACTCAATAATATTACTGTCTCCACTTAATCGGCCATGCTCTTGAACTCGTGACCAGTTTATTTATTTTAAAGACGTTCAATTTTCATACCCAAAAACCATTTATCGCCGGGAGTTTAGAAAATATCTATTGTTTATTTCAACTAGCTAGATCTAAATTGTGTTTCAAACGAATCTTGGTGACCTTGGATCCAGAAATTTTAACTACTGAAATGAAGTTATTTAATCTGGATTGTGGACCTTATATAGTTAAGAATGATTTGTGAAGTGTATATCATTGTTGGGAAATTATTATAGAATGGCCAATAATTCTGGTTTTTAAATAGCGATAATAGATATATAAATCCCCTTAAAATGAATATTGTGAAAGTAAAATAATCTAACTTAACAGAACATTTATTGCATAAGTAATATTACGGAAAATATTGAAATCATATAGCGTTATCAAGCCATTCAATTGAATCCCACTGTCAGCCAGCCAGCCTATTCAGTCATTTGATACGTTACTCCTTTATTAGAAAGGATGTCAACAGAATTTCTGAGCGGAAATCTATTGAAACTTCTCCGTTGAATTAACTGTTTTTCAATATGAAACAATTTTGATTAATTTAATAAAAAAAATTTTATTCTCGAATTTCGTTTAAAAAAATCTTTTCGGCTTGAATTAATTATGAGAATATTTTACTAGAATTTATACTTTGAATGGAGAAATAATCAGATATGCCAAAGATATTGAGAATGGGAAGTTTTATGTTGCCGCATCGAATGAGCCTTTTGAAAATATTGAATATGGTCAAGTCTTGCCAGTTATCAGAGGTGGAAGAGTTCCATCAAAGTAAGAATTTATTTCTGATTCTTGTTTTACTGTAATTTCTTTGGGTTTTATTTTCTCAACTCATTTAAAATGTGCAAAAATAAAACAAATCCTTCCACTATTAGTAAGAGTAGCCAGAAAGAAGTTAAAAATTATTATAAAAATTGATACAAATAATTTATTTAATTGGAATTGTGTTGATAGAATATATGTGGTGTGGATAAGAAGTACTCAGACTTGTTTATAAATATAAATGGTACTGCAATGAAACCTTGTATTCACGATAATTGAACTATATAGGTAATCGCGCAGATTCATTTCAGCGATTTACCAGTGACAAGAAACCAAGTGGCAATCTTGCACTAGTTTCGAGAGATCCACTTTTGATTCAATTCACCGCCATAGTAAAACAAATCGCTGGCAGCCAAATCGGGGGCATATGGCGTGTGTGAACTGGTGCGTTTCCATACAAGAGATATAAGTCTTCCGTTACAACTTTCTCACATCACTAACCATTACACAGTAGTAGTGAGAATCGATGATTCTCGGTGAAAATTCGGTCTTGATCACATCTTTTGAATCCAAATACACACTGAGAATGAGACATTTTGGTGGATTTTACTCTGGAAACATACTTTACAAAACTTACGCTTACATAAACATAAAAGTTAAATGGCGTCTCATTTTTTCGTATCTCTGCAATGAAGAAACGTGGGACAAAACGACTTCATAATTTTCTCTCCAGCATGTTTTGTACAGTCTTCTGGCTTCCATTAAATCTTGTTGACAATTCTCTGTTGGAAATTCACCTTTCTTCTTTCTGAATAATCTTCAATTTATCGATTCCTCGAGTCGTCGACTTCTTTCTTCAACAAACATATTGTTCTTGCTAAAAGAAAACTCTCTGATCTAATTTTAAATAATGACCTTGTATGGTGCTTCTATCAGATCGACTTTTCCAAGTTCCTTCAAATTGCTGTTTGATTTCCAATTAAAGAACAATGACATCGACAGTTAGGAAGGAATCGAATTGCAAGTTTCTTATTCTTGACGTCCAAATAAAAAATTTTCATTAAACAATTTCAACTTCAGAGTAAAAGTGATGAAAATTTCTTTCGCTCGTTTCAAAATTTGAAGTTTGGCTTGTTAAAAAGATCACTGAAAAAGGATACTTTTAATTATCAAATGTTGTTGCAAAGAAGTCAGAAATCTGTATCTTCCCGATCGAAAAAAATTCGAATCTAAAGAATTCAAAGCGGTTGAGAACTTTTCCTATAGAGACTTAGGAACTTCAGTATGATAGAAAATACATTTGTATTCGCACAGTAATTATGTTTCCCACTTGAGTTCAAACGTTTTGATTTTTTCATTCATCAATTCAAATATATTTTCTCCGGTAGTCATTTGATTCTTTCCACAGCAGAAAAGATAGTTGTTCACAATCTTTCTGTCTTTGAAGAATCTCAAATAGTTTCAATACTGGTAAAAATGATTTTCAGCGTCTTTATGTGATTTTTTTCTCTTTTTTTAGAAGCTGAGCAATTCATAGATCTCAAACGTTTTTTGAGACTGTCTTATATGTAAAACGTTGATAAAGTCATTTGATAAAAAAATTATGTACAAAATTCTGTGATCACGTATTTTTTGAATGTTTTTAATTTTGCTGTGGTTTTTAAGTGTAATAAAATTAAAATAATTAAAAAATATTTTTAAAAAAAAGTTAATTTTGAAAATAGTAAAAAAAAGTTAAATTAATTTATTTATTTAACAAAAAATATTTATTTTAAATAAATAATTAAATAAGCATTGCAGTGATTAATTTACCAAAATAACTCCATTCAAGCACACATTTTATAATAAATTTCGGCAAATTCACTTTTATATGGTAAAAACAACAAAAATAAATTGGATTTAATTTATATACTCAAAAAATCATTGTTTAAAAATTTAAAATTAACTTATAAACTTATATTTTATCTAAATTAAATTATTTACTATAAAAACATTGAATTAATATTAAAAATTAAAATATTAAACTTAAAATTAACTGACAAATTTATATTTTATCAAAAATAAATTTTATACCATATAAACTTTTAATTTAATGTTAAAAATTAAAATCTTAAAAACAAACGTTAATATTTTTATTTATACCAATTTTTACATAATCAAACTATTTAAAACATTCAAAACATTCGTACTCGTTGCTTTTTGTGCATTTATTTTTGTACCAATGACCTATCAACGATGCTTCACATATAACAAGTTCCCAATAATTATTAAAACCTTTTAAAATCAGACATGCCTATTTTATTAATACAGCTCCTACTGTGGACAGACTCGAAATGTATTGCAAATTATAAAATAATATAGATAAGCTACTGTGAAATTTAGATTATAAAATCGCAACTAATTCGTGTAAGAAACGAAATATTTTCATTAAAAAATCAAAAACTTCGGTCGGATTGTGTTCGAATTCCAATTTTTAAGTTTACATGTAATGGATGTAATTTCATATAAATTGGAGAGATTCCCCGTCATCTTTATTTTCGATTTATTGAATATTGGCGATTGAAGGGGGTAAGAACAATATTAGTGAGTACAATAATGGTTAGTTAAATTATATGAAAGACATCTCAATTTTAAAATTTTATTAAAATCTTAAATAATTATTGGGAACGTGTTTTATGTTAAGCATTGTTTATAAGGTCATTGGATCCAAAGACTGATATGTAAAATCCTAAGAGTACGAATGTTTTGGATGTTTTAAATATTTTGAATATGTAAAAATTGGGATTAGTAAAAATCTTATTGTTTTTAAAATTTTAATTTTTAATATTAATTTATAGTATAGAATTTATTTTTAATTTATTTTAGACAAAATATGATTTTAAAAGTAAATTTAAAATTTTTAAATAAAAAAGGATATTAAATTATTTAAAAAATAATAATTTTTTGGAGTTTATAAATTAAATGAAGACAGTGAATCTGTTGAAATATATCGTAACACGTGTGATTAAATGGTGCTTTCTTGTAATGCATTTTAAAATTAATCAAATTTATTTAAATATTCTTCAATATTGATAGTTCGTACCATCTTACCTGACGACGACAAGTTATCGTTGGACTTTTTCAATTATTTTTTTCGCAGCACACCGATTGCATAACAAAGTAAAAAACAAGATAAGTTTAGTGAAATAATCTTAAAGAAATTTATTGAAATTAAATATTACAATAATTTAAATTATTCATTTTTAATTCATTGCATTACAAATAATTATAAAAAAAGTTTTGTATAGAAATATATTTGCCTGATCATTTCTTGATTCACACGAGTGTAATGTGTAAAATTCTGAAAATGAATATCCAATGTGGCATCGGTGTGCGCATAATTCGTGCTAGGTATTCACTGCACTGCGACGGCGGTGCCAATGGAGATATCTATTTTTCTAATATTATCAATTAATCCGCAATCGTGGACCGTATTTTGTTGTTTTTATCAGGTGACATATGATTGGATAAATTGGAAATGTTTATCAGACATTTATTGATTCATGATTTTAAAAATTCGATTTATTTCTAGTGGAATTATTTATTTTCAATCTACATGATTTTAGATATTTTCATTGACAATTTAATTGTTTGAAAAGTGAGTAATTTTGATGTTGAATTTTTTATTATTAAAATTTATTAGGGAGAAATAATGACTTGAAAACTCTTTATAAGTTGGATTTTCTGTCTCGAAAGAATTGCTTTCTTTTGTGTTCTGAGAGCCAAGGAAAAAATAATATCGTGCATAGATAATTAAGCAAAAAATCTCTTTATTTATAAGTTTCAAATATGAAAAAAAAGATCACGTATAATATAATTTGACTAGGTATATAAATAAAGGACGCTTTGTCAAGTTACTATTATTTATAAATAATTTTTAAATTTTTTTAAACAATTTCAGCAAATTTTTTATAAATTAAAATTTTTTAATACTATTAACACAATTTCAAATGCTAGCTGATGTCGGAGTTTTTTCAACTCACTTTTCTCTCAAAATATTTTATTTTATCAATTTTTAATTAAGGGAATCCTTTTAAAATTATTTTAAAAAGATCCTTAATAAATTAGATTTGAATTTAAATTTAAATTATAGTTATAATATATTTTTGAATATACGTTCCATCAAAGTAGAGCATTATACGAAACCGCATTAAGCGGGGTCTTACTTTATTACTTACAATAACGGAAACAAATATTTGAAACAATAAAAATACGGTTGTGCATCACCACATGGAAGAAACAATGCAGATAAATTACTTTGGACTCCGAGGAAGCCTCACCCCGAGCGTAATTTTCAAGGAATCCCGCTTTTCGATTAAAACCGCGTTAAACCGAAAATGCGCTAAGCGGACCGGTGTTAAGCGTGGTGCTACTGTACTACAAGTTTTATTAATAAAAAGGTTCTATTATAAAATAATTCAAATTATTTTAAATTCAAATAAAACTGGAACGACCTAAATTTATTTTTAAAAAAAAATTACAATAATAATGGGTTGGGGAAAGACAGGAAAAAACGCATGCATACATGCATAAATACAGTGGCGTGACAGGACCCCTAGACCCCGAGTTTTTGGGCCCTTCAAATTTCACGCTCTTCTTTACTAAAATTTTTTACACTAGTAATTAATGAAGTGATTTATTTATTACAATATTATTACAAATGAAGTTAAACATATACAGGGTATTCGGGATAAATTTGTCATATTTATAATTGATTATGTTTTATAATGTTAATTGATTATTATTAACACACACTACTCATCATTTAAAAGTTTGGACCCTTCTTCATTCATATACAAGATGGCCGAGAGGAAGGATGACTTTAACCCACAAGAATCATGGAAGATAATAACTTGCATCTTGATGATTCGTGCCGGCCATCAAAATAAGGATATTATGACTGCTTCCCAATACTTCATGAACACAGTAAAAACAATCAGACATGAACTAGATGGCTGAACTATGAAGCTGTAGCAAGAAGACAGATCCATAACGGACGATATGATTGCGTTCGTACAACAGAATTCCTCAAAGATCTACAGGAAAAGGTGTTTAAAAATCCTGGCATTAGAATTCGGGCTCAATGAAGATCTTCGCTAATACTCATACAAGCTCCGCAAATGTCAGCTGCTCACAGAAAAGGCCCGTGAAAATCGTTTGATAAACGCGAAAAAACTTCTGAGCAAAGTGAAACATCCTGCTGAACCACAAACAATCTGGTTCTTTTACGATGAGAAAAACTTTTGCTAGGATCAAAAACACAACATTCAGAATAATAGATGGCTTGCATACAGTCCAAAGAACATTCTTCGTGTAATGCAGACTAAATTTCACCAAGCTGTAATGGTTGAAGCTATGATCGATGATAATGGTGGTTATTTTGAGTGAAACTTGTTGATAGTATTGTAATTTTTTATAATTTTTTAACATTTCCTTTTTACTTACGAAATTGTCAAATTTATCCCGAACACCCTGTATCTGGTTAAGTTATGCCTATCTAAATAAGCATAATTTAATTAATAAAAACTTACCAAAAATGATTTAAAAAGATGAAATTCAGCCTGTGGCATTAAGTCGGATTTTTTTTAAATATGGAATTTTTGATTACAAAGCATTGCCATGGCATGACTAAAAGTTGTATGGGTCCTTGCTCTTGGTGGAGCCTAAATATAGCGATTTTATTAGATCTATCCATTAAATTCAATTTTATTGCTAGACGAAATAAAATCAAGTTTCTAAATCAGATGCCATCTCCGAAAAGCGATAAACGTTCACAAGGATCCAGTAATGAAGAACCAACAGATAGATCAACACAGTATTAATTGCTTTTTTAATTTATCTATTTCTATGTGTATTTTGTTGAAAAAGAGATCTTGTTAGTTAATTAATTTTTCTATACCTGCAAAACACGTAAAATTTGGTTGTTAGAACTTCTCAATGTTTAACATTTATGTTAACGCAAATCTTTAAATATTTTTTTATTACAAGTTTTAGGAATTGTCCAACTTTCAAAAAAAATGGCTCCATCATTGTGATAAATGTATTTAAATATTTTTCTGTTTTACTTATAAATATTAAATTCAAAATGATTTTAAGATATATTGAATTTTTATTGTTGTTTTGTTTGTGAGGTAATTGAATAAATAATTTATCTGATTTTTTTGCAGTGTCACGCAAGGAGTTTGTATAGTGAATAATTTATTTTTATGTAAACAAATTCCGGATAAATTCTAATAAACTTTATGTATTTAATTTAACCCGTGACATGCCACGTTTAGCACCCTTGAAACGTTCGTGGAAACAGAGCGTTAATAGAAACACTATTGATACTGAATATTTATGTTCATTTCTTCAAAAATTTGGGGTCCAATTAGCTATTTGTTTATGTATAAGAGTTTTTAACTGATTATAGTTAAGAATCGTTGTTTGTTAATAAAATATCATTTTATTAATTAAAATGCGTCGTTCGAACTAAACTTATATTACAATATATTGAAACTAAAACTATGGATTTTAAATTGCTTATTCAAACAAACTAATTCATTATTTTAAAAAAATATCATTTTATACATATTTTCATGTATCACTTTAAAGACAACAAACTAAAATAAAATTGTGTTCCGTAATATTATTAGACCCCTTCTGTGATCAAGAATTTAAAAACGGTGATGACTGGTAGTCATTGCAATGTGTTTGACATTATATCCATCACATTTCAATTCTTAATAAACATCTGGACACATATATGCAAGATTCAAAATTCACTAATAAATACAAAGTGTAAAAAACAGGATTTGAAAAAAATGTCAACTGAGTCTATTCATCAACATATTGCAATATATTTCGACCGTTTATCAGTCTTCTGACTAGAAATTACGTTTACAATAACTAAATGTACATAAGGAATATTTTAACTAATTAGCTAATAATAATTGTCTTCAAATTGTATCAAAAATTTTTTAAATAAAAATATTTTTATTTAAGAAAGCATTTTCAAATTACATAAAATTATCTTTAAAAATGTAAAAACCGTTATCATTATCAAAAATATTTTCGAAGAATAAAATAAAATCAAAATTAAATTAAAATTAAAAACTTTTTCATAAACAATATTTTAACATACAGCAACATTATAACAAACACTATGAATAAAATGCAACATCCGATTGCTTAAATATATTCAAAATTCCTGTACACTAAGCACTTTGAGCCTTAATTATGGGATTTAAATATCTTACAACAACGCCTCACAAGTTTCTTGTTTCCAATAGTTACTCAAATTTTTCGCAATATTTTTTACTGGAACATTAACTAAAATGATCACTTATATAAATCATGGCCGTAAGCTGTCTCTGAATGTTTTGAATTTATAACCAACTTCAGAAAACTCTCTTAATGAGGGTTTTCAAGCTTTTTTCATTTAATGTTCAACATTTAATTCATTTTGAACTATTCATCCAGATTATGATGTCAAAAAGAGATGCTTATAATTAAGATGTTGACTTAAATACAGAAATATGGGTTTTGAAGACTACATTATGAGTTGGAAAGGTGTCATAATTAGCGCTTCTTCTTGTTTGAAATAAATATAAAACTCATTTATATTTCGATATGGTAAAGTGTATTTGTAAAATTTTCTAGTAGTACGGTCTGGATCAAATAACTTTACAATTAATTTTCCTACTTCTCCAATAAGTATAATTACATTTATCTGGCGCTCAGATTTCTCTGAGCGCCTCCCGCATTGAAACTAGTAAACTATTGGAAAAAGTACTGGAGTAGGTGGAAGTGAGCTCACGATGACTCATCATTTTCTATCCCCGTGTATGTGTATGCAGTGGACATTAAATTAAATCCTAAAATTTTGTGCCCCAGTGTGTGTGTGCACGGGACATTTAATAGAAACCTTGAAATTTTTTTAAAAATACATATTTTTCTATAAATTTTTTCTATAAATTTTTTTTTCTAAGTCCAAACCCCCCCCCGTCCCTAACAAAAATTTTTATGAATTTTAAAACAAGCAAATTTTTTCTATCCCTCGTGTATGTGTGTGCTCCAGGGACATTTAATAGCATCTTTCAATTTGAAAATTGTAAACCGATAAATTATTTTTATTATTATTACTATTACTATTATTTTTATAACTATTATTATTATTATTATTATTATTATTATCATTGTTGTTATTACTATTATCATTATCATTATTTTTATTATTATTATTATTATTATTATTATTATTATTATAACTATTATTATTACTATTATTTTTATAATTATTATTATTATTATTATTATTATTATTATCATCATTGTTGTTATTACTATTATCATTATTTTTATTATTATTATTATTATTATTATTATTTTTATTATTAATTAATATTATTATTACTATTATTATTAATTTTATTATTATTATTATTATTATTAATATTATTATCATTATTACTATTTTTATTATTATTATTATTATTATTATTAATATTATTAATATTATTATTAATATTATTATTAATATTATTATCATTATTATTATTATTATTATCATTATTATTATTATTATTATCATTATTAATATTTTTATTATTATTATTATGACGGATATTATTATTATTATTAATATTATTATTAATATTATTATCATTATTATTATTATTATTATCATTATTAATATTTTTATTATTATTATTATTATGACGGATATTTTTCAAAATATGTTCTAAGTCCAACCCCCCCCCCTTACCAAAAATTTTTTATGAATTTTCAAACAAGCAAATTTTTCTGATCCCTCGTGTTTGTGTAATTTTTCTGATTTTTCTTCAGTTTTCACATTTTTAATTTCAACATATTATTAGAATATTTATAGTAAATTTCTGAAATGTATGGATAAAATTATGTTTCATAAAAAAGATATTGCAATACAAATACATAGTTATATTTATAGTAAATTTCTGAAATGTATGGATAAAATTATGTTTCATAAAAAAGATATTGCAATACAAATACATAGTTATATTTATAGTAAATTTCTGAAATGTATGGATAAAATTATGTTTCATAAAAAAGATATTGCAATACAAATACATAGTTAACAAAGACATGACTAATACTTTTAACTCGATAAATCTTTTTATTAACTGCTTTTAGAAATTTAGCTGCACGATGAAAATACTTTAAACGTTAAATATATAAAATATCAAGCTTACAGGTTTGACTTAACAGTATTAATAATAATAATAATAATAATAATTCGGCGAATATTACAGATTTTATTTTAAATTTGTTATATTACTTATAAAATATAATTATGTTATTATAGTTGATAATCACAAAATTACTAAGACAAATCATATTTTCTGAACATATTTTTTCAAATAAATTTTCACGTATTTATGAATATAGCAAATTTCCAACATAGATTATGTTACTCCATGATTCACAATGCAATACAAGTGCATGTTTAACAAAGACTTGACTAATGAATATATTAAAAACTATGGTTTTATTATTATTTGTATTTAAAAATATATTTATGAAAAAATATTTTACAAATTATGTTGATTGCAAGTTTTTATTTATTTACACATTTTATCTTAAAAAATATCGATTAATTGTCGGTTCATTTTAAAATATTATGTTTATATGTGTTTATATACTGGGTGCATGTCGGGCGGTCTATAATAATATTTTGATTAAAAAAAGGTTGTAATAAAATGACCCTTACACACATAAATGAGGGGTAGAAAATATGTGATGTACAAAGGAAATTGTAATACCAGTGCAAGTATTACTACGGATTTTTTTAGACACTTGTGTAAATTTTTGAAAATAATAATAAAATTAATAGTTTTTGAAAATATAATAATAATAAAAATATTTAAAATAATAATAATATTAGTATTAATAGTTTTTGAAAAAATAATAATATTAATAATAATAATAATATTTTGTTGAAAAAATTTGGAAAGATCTTATAAAATGTCTCTTACACACATACACGATTGTTAGAAAAATATTGATTAACAATGGAAATTGCTATACGCTTGCAAGTTTAATAAAGACATGTAAAGTGATTTAATAGATTCCAATACAAGTATTTGAAAATAAATTTTGAAAAAATAAACTTAATAATAATGTAAATCAGAGCTTCTTAAACTTTTGTAATTCACGACCCCCATTTATGATTGCGAGTTTCTTGACGACCCCATACAAATATAAAAAAAAATAAATTTATTTTTTTTTAAATTCCTATAACATCCTCTAATTCATAGTAAATGTTATTCAAGTTATTACAATACTCTTAATAGAAATGGAGGTACAAACAATCTTTCCGAACTAGAAGATTTTATGATATATTTATCTACGATAATTGTTATTTTATCTTTATAACAATAATTTTACAAGTTAAAAAACATTTTCTGTTAAATTGTATTTTTATCTCACGCGACCCCAAATGGGGTCGCGACCCATGGTTTAAGAAGCCCTGATGTAAATAATAATAATACTAATAATAAGAATAATAAAAATAATAATAATAATAATAGTAATAATAATAGTATAAGTAATAATAGTACTAATTAATAATAAAAAATAATTATAATAATCATAATGATAATAATAATAATAATTTATTGGTTTACAATTTTCAAAGTGAAAGATACTAATAAATGTGACTTGAACACACACATACACGAGGGATAGAAAATATTTGCTTGTTTTAAAATTCATAAAAATTGTTGGTAGAGGGGTATTTGGAAAAATACATGTATTTTTAAAAAATTTCAAGGTTTCTATTAAATGTCCCGTGACACACACACTGGGGTAGAAAATAATGAGTCATCGTGAGCTCACTACTACCTACTTACTAGATATCACTTAATGTATCGTATATTCTTTGAATATATACATGACAATGATTTAATTGTTTCAAACTTCCGTTTTACGATATATTTAAGAAGTCTCATTGCCACCATCGGGATGATAGTAAAAACTATTATTATCATAGAATTATTAAACACATTATTTTCATTTTATAAATTTTTAAAACGTATATAATAATTTATTTTTAAATGACACATGAAAGATTTAAACTACAATTAATAACCAAAGTGTTTTAAAAGCAATTCTTTTCATAATGAGGAAGATGATAATATGGTGAAAACTCGTCACATATTTATTTTATTTACTGAATAAATACGTATTAAACTAGTTTAATTTTTTTCAACCTTTACAAATTTTTGGTAGGTTGTTTTACTTTTTCCTATATACATATTATGAACATGTCAGTAAAATTATTTATTAAAAAATTCCAAATAAAAACTAACCTGGACTACTACTGGTACTACTACTACTACTAATACTACTACTAATACTACTACTAATACTACACCAGCTGTCACTGAGATAAATCACCTATAATATAAAAGAAAATCAATAAATTTATAGCATATAAACACACCAACTCACCTTGAGGTTGCTTGTAAAATCGTCAATGAGACAAACCCTTAACTATAGAGACACAAAAAGTGAGAGAGAAATAAAATAATGCACATTAACTCAACCTATAATAAAACATGCATGCTAACTTTTAACATGTAGCCATCCGAAGTTGAAAAAATCCCTATAATAAATAATTTTATAGACATTTTTGAGATAATTTTAGAAAGAAAAATGGCGGAAAAAATTTTTAATTTAAATTTTGAGGTTTTTGCTAGGAAATTTCGAGTAAATGAGGATGTATCTTCATAAGATTTACCATTAAAACTAAAATTAATCTAATATTTCAGATATTTCTGTAGAAAAAAGCAAAACCTGAAATCCGAAAAAAAGCATAAATTTTTAAATTATTTTTGTAAGTTTTAAAAAATAATCATAAACCAAATTATTTCGTGTACATAATCGATGATTTTTTACAAAATATTTATAAAAAATATAATTATTTAATGCACATAATAATTTTTATAAGTTCAAAAATAATTTAACTCACATTTTTTGAATAATAATATCCGAAAAAAATACATATTTTTGGAGAATAGTTATTGTTACTAATTTTCCTAAATATTATTTATAATAATATATATGAAATAGTTGATCAAAGTTATATTTAAGAGCTTGAATTATGATCATATTTCCTTATGAAATCATAATTCAACTCTTAAAATTTAACTTTAAGTTATATAACAATATAAAAAACAACTTACTTAGCATCCATTTAAAAAATGACTGAAATCCATTCACAAAAAATAAATTCCGCTAAGTTGATTTATGTATCAACTTGAATTATAGCGGAATTTATCTCAGTGACAACTGGTGTACTACTAATACTACTACTAATACTACTACTAATACTACTACTAATACTACTACTAATACTACTACTAATACTACTACTAATACTACTACTAATACTACTACTAATACTACTACTAATACTACTACTAATACTACTACTAATACTACTACTAATACTACTACTAATACTACTACTAATACTACTACTAATACTACTACTAATACTACTACTAATACTACTACTAATACTACTACTAATACTACTACTAATACTACTACTAATACTACTACTAATACTACTACTAATACTACTACTAATACTACTACTAATACTACTACTAATACTACTACTAATACTACTACTAATACTACTACTAATACTACTACTAATACTACTACTAATACTACTACTAATACTACTACTAATACTACTACTAATACTACTACTAATACTACTAAACTACTACTAATACTACTACTAATACTACTACTAATACTACTACTAATACTACTACTAATAATACTACTACTAATACTACTACTAATACTACTACTAATACTACTACTAATACTACTACTAATACTACTACTAATACTACTACTACTAATACTACTACTACTATTTCAGAAAATTTTATATAATATTATTTTTATTATTAACATTATTTGAAATTTTCGTAAATAAATTTTACATTCAATATTCATAGATTATAATTAATATTTTAATTCAGGTCAGTTGAATCGACTAAAGTCAAACCAAAAAATTCGGAAAAGCGATCATTAAAAGTAATACTTTTTGTATGGAAATGATAATTCTCAATTAATTATAAACATAATTATAATTTTTTAATAAATATTTGCGAATTTTATATTTCTATATTATGACACGTAATTGTGGCTCTTGATGCAAAGCTGATTTTTTTTCTGCTCTTGGGATTTTTATTATTTCTTATATATATTATTATATAATTTATCACCTCAATATTGTTCTTTAAGTTTATAATAAAAATTAATTAATTAATATTTATAATTTTATAATTAGAGTTGTAATTGCTAAATATTTATTATCAAATAATTTGTTATCAAATATTAAAACTTATATTTTCAGAAACAAAAAAATGATAATGAAATTGCTGCTACTAAAATTCAAGCTGCTTTTAGAGGATTCCAAACAAGAAAAGAAATAGAAAAAGCAAAAGAAAATAATAAACCAGTTTCTAAAAAGCACACTGTCTATATTCCTAAAAGCATTAAACCTAAAAATACTGAACATCATGAACAAGATAAAAACCCAAAAATAAATTACAGTAAAGTAAAGAAAGAAGAAAAAGAAATTCAAGCAAAACCACAAAAAACTCAAAATAAATCTAGAAATGTTGAATCTAAAACAACCAATCCAAAAAACACCAATCCAAATAAAACGAATGCCGATGATAAGCGGAATAAAGCAGCAACGAAAATTCAAGCAGGTTTTCGGGGTTATCAAACTAGACAACGTTTGAAATTCAATAAGCCTGAGATTAAACAATCTAAAATCTCCCAAAATCCAAAGAAATCTCAACCAGAATCATTAACATCCGAAAAGGAGTCTGATTATAATATTAAAGATAAAGCTGCTGCGAAAATTCAAGCCGGTTTCCGTGGTTATCACACTCGTCAAATTTTAAAAAGTCAAGTTTCACCAAAACCATATAAAGCACCCGAGAAGAAAAATGAAAAGAAGCAAGAACCAAAACGAGTAAATGAGACTAATGATAATAACAATAAAGCAATGGAAACAGCTGCTGTAATTATTCAAGCAAGTTTTAGAGGTTATCAAACTCGCCATACTTTACAAAATAAAGTTCCACGAAAAACAAACAATGAACCTGAGAAACAAAATGGAAAAAACCAAGAACCAACAAATGAAAATAAAGACAAAGAAATAGAAAAAGCCGTCATAACTATTCAGGCTGGTTTTAGAGGTTATAGAATAAGAAACAGTTTAAAGGTAAGAGATAAAGCTGCTCAAAGAATCCAAGCAGGTTTCAGGGGTTATCAAACTAGAAGAATTCTCAAGCAAAATAACCAAAAAAAACAAGAAAATGATAATAATAAAGAAGAAGCTGCCAAACGAATACAAGCAGGATTCAGAGGTTTTAAAACTCGAAAAGAAATTAAAAACAAAGAGAAGGAAAACCAAGAAAATGCTGCGATTAAAATTCAAGCTGGATTTAGAGGCTATAAAACAAGAAAAGAATTCGTGATGAAAGTAAAGTCAGCCGAAAAAATTCAAGCTGGATTCAGAAGTTACAAAACCAGAAAGGAAATATCAGAGAAACCAGTTACAAAACCAAAGTCTTTGTCACCGGAAGAGCAAGCTCAAGAAAGGAATGATGCTGCGGCAAAAATTCAAGCGGCCTTTAGAGGACATGTTTATAGAAGAGACCACAGTTAAATTGTAAATTTTATTAAAATTTATAAATAACAAATTTTTTTTTAATAGATAAAAACAGATTCAAATTTTGTTATTTACTAATTTTATGCACCTATCAGAAAATTTGTAAAATTCTACTTCCAAACGATAAATTAGAACCAGAAATTTTAATAGTATTTATCGGTGAAATATTTCAGAAAATTAATTTATTTTTCATGTGTAAAAATATTTCCTACTTTCTTGTTGAGAACTTTTGAATTCATGGTTAAAATGCACCTCAGAATTTTTTTTATATACAGTCATAGATGCATGTTTTGCCAACTGAAGAATTTGTCGTTTATTTTATTCTTAAATAAAATTTTTAACAAAAAATTAGCTTTTATTTTTATTATTATTATTATTATTATTAATATTATTATTATTATTATTATTATTATTATTAATATTATTATTATTCCAAAAAATTAAATAATAAGATAAGCCCTTGGTGCAATAATAAATGAAAAAAATTTCGATTATAAAATAATCTTCATCATGAAATTGTTAAGGATTGTGTTTTGTCTAAAATTTTAACTTATACTACTACTAAAAAATCACCGTTTTATGTTAGTATTAGTTTAATAGAATTTTCGATTGTACGTAAAATACTCATTTTTTAATTAAATTCAAACTATAGCAAATAATATAATTTTTCAAACTGAATGCCTTTCTTCTTTTGCTTTTTTATGATGAATCATCAACAAAAGCAAAAGGCTTAAGATTTTCAGTTGGAAAGATTATAATATAAGATATGAATCGGAATAAATTATTTTATAATCGAAAATTCTCTTTGAATTAAAAGTTTTCAGGAAATACATATAAATGTGACACTCATTTCATGTATAATTTATCATCGCCTTCAATAGTATTTTTTGACTTTCACTGCGTTAACCGCAATTTGCACTCAATTAATCTTTAAAAAGTCGAAACAAGTTTTAAAGGCTACTTTGACGATATAAGCTGAACTTCTCTAAACTCATCATACGCTTCCACAATTTAATATTAGAAATTAACACAAAATTTTTTTCCGAGGTCGGATGCTTGAAAATTAGATAATTGTGTTCTTTGATAAAAAAAGAAATGAAAAAAAAATCTGATTAATTTAAGAGGATTATTTTATAATTGAAAAATTTTCCTTTTATTACTTGTATGATGTTAATATAACAAATATTAAAACTCAAAATAAAAATGATAAAATAAAATAATAATCACTTGAAAAATGCAGTGCCAAAAATTTGTGAATATCAATAAAAAATCGATATCATTACTGATTCATAGTCAAATAAAAAAATCTTAAAGTCAATGAACAATTTTTTTAATATTTTTTTTAATAATATTTACTTCTAAATTCATTTTTTATCCTTTTAAATCCTATTCAATTAATTCTTTAATGAAATTAAGAAGTTTTCTATTTGACTATAAATCAATAATGATAAAAAACCAGTATCTCATTTTTGTAAGTTTCATTTTATTTTTAAAATAATTTTTTTTTAAACCAGTCAAAATCTTACAAATTATTGAGAACAATTTATAAATTGAAAGGAATTTGAAATGATTGTAATTGACTAGATAGGGTAGTCAACCTTTTCATACCTACCGCCCACTTTTTTTAGCTCCATTGGCAGTAAAATATTCTAACCGCCTACCGGTTCTACAGTATTGATAATTGATAATGTAGGAAAGTTTAAACAATTTATAAAGTAAGGTTACAGAAAATTAAAGCATTCAAGTACAAGATTTTAGTACAGTATAAAAATACGTATAACAACTTATTGCATCAAAACAAAGTACCTTAAATACACAATATCACGTCCTATACTTGGAAACTGATGTTAAAACACATGTATATATTAATTTATTAATACTTTGAAGTACATCGAAATATAAATGTAATTAACTAATTGAATTATTAATGGAATCCTTGAGGTTGATGCTGCAAAGTTAAATATTTAATATCTGGTTCTATTTTTGTAAGAAATACGAGAAGGTCTCCTCTTTCAGAAATATTCAATATTCAGGCGGGTTCTTTCTTTGGACATAATATGGTTAACTGCACTAAAGCCTGATTCTACCTGATATGAGGTAGGAAAAGGTATCAATAAATTAAATACTTGTTTCCACACATTTGAATATAAGTGAGGTATTTTTTTATTTTGCCATAAGTTTTCATATCCACCATTGTCGAAATTCTGTTAACTTTCTTCATCATATTTGATTTCTAGGAGTTCTTCTTGACTCTTTGCATCAGCTTCCCTAACATTTGCTGTAAATAGATTTTTCATCCAGTCGTACAAATTTAAATTCAAAATATCTTCAAATCGTTTTTTTCATGTCAGATTTAAGTTCATTAAGGTGGCTACTGAATGTTTCAATATCCTCTGGAGTTACATCATTTTTTATAGATGATAATTCAAGAAACTGAAAAAAATCCCCATTTAATAGATTTTGACGGAAAAGTTCAACTTTGTCAATAAATAATGATACAATACTTTGGCAACTTATAAGAGTTTTATTAGTGCCTTGAAATTGTAAATTAATATCATTATATCTCTTGAAAATATCGGCCAAATAAAATGCATCCTTTTTGACAATTGTTAATTGTTGGCAGAGAGTGGTTTCATTGCTACTTTCAAAAAAGTGTATGATACTAATATATGTTGGGCTTAGAGCCAAAATTAAAACAAAAAACGGTAAAACAAATTAAAACAAAAAATAAAATAAAAATAAGAAAAATGGTCACTGTACATACACATGCACCACAAGCAGAAACCAAAAATAAAATAAAAACATTAAATAAACAAATTAAAACATAGCAAAAATTAACTAAAACATATATTAATAAAATCGATCAACGCACGCAGAGGCAGAAAGAAACATATATGAAATAAAATAAACTGCCAAAAACTTGCAAAATAAGGTTTAGAAAAAACATAGGCAGAAGCGGCGACCAAGAAACAAAATGCTAAGGGTTAAAAAGAATATTACAGAAAATGAATAATAAAAATAAAATTTAACAACCAAAAATTAAAATATCAAAAAATCGAGAAAAATACATAAAAAATTATAAAAATAATTTTAAGTTACTAAAAATAATCAAAAACCCTTAAAATGGCGGAAAATCGCCCATTGGTCGCACACAGGCATAAAACTACTATATATACAGTGACAAAATTTATTATTTTTAACACTTTACCTTACCTTACCTAACCTAACTTCACTTAACTATTATTTTGATTCATTTCAAGTTGTACTAAGTAAGGACTTTTGATTTTTATTTTTCTTTCAATGTTATGATAAACTTATTCTCTCATGTAATTAATTAAAATGTTCGTAACGTTTCGATCTTTTTTTTATGTAATTGATTATATCGAGGTTTCCATAAATATTTATACATTTATATGTATTGTAATAACTGTCCGGAGAGTAGGTCGGTGGTCCGGCTGACGGATTAAGTTCCGTTAGTTGAGATCGCGGGCCGAGCACTCCTGAAAACTCGGTCGTCCACGGCGAGGTCTGGTCGAAAGACGCAGGACTCTACCCGCAGGGCATCATTTTACCACTCGTAATGGTTGATGGAAACGTCGGTCGAGACGAGCAGAAAATTAAATTCAAGGGAAGAGCGTCATTTGTTAGAGGGATTAGGAATGATTCCTAGACGATCATTAGTTGAATTTTCCATAAAAACCTCATGTCTATTTAACGACCGGCAGCAGAGGTAAGGTAATAACGTGAGAATGATTACAGCCTAATTAAGGTGAAATTAAATCTCTGTTGGGAAGTGTCAGACAACGAGCATTACCTCTGTATGGAATTAGAAAGTTAAAGACAAACCCTTTTTTAATAATTTGAATTATTAAAATACAATAAATTTGCTAATAAACCTCAATATAGATAGAGCTATGTGACACCAACACAAAATCTACTGACTATCTAGTGAAAACCACGTGATAATTAACATGCTAAACCAAAGTCTACGCCATTATTTACATCTCCGCCCTGACTCGAGGATCTCGGACATAACAAACAATATGAAAACCCAATTATATAGGCGAATGTAAACATCGCTTCAATTAATTGTAGAAACGACATCCGCAACGCAATTATTTGCGCTCACAATTTTCAAATACAAAAATTAATATCACGGAAATTAATTTCGATCCATATAACCCCATCAATTGGAATTTTCGTCCTTCAATAAGACCAACCCGGAGAATATATAAGTTAGTAGTTTATTATCAACGATAAATAAGGAAATTTCTAATTTATCATGAGTACAATCCACCAATAGTGACGGGATTAATTATAGCGTTAGAAAATGTGCGACTGTCCGGCAATCCGCCCTAACCGATGGTTAAATTATCTCGGATTAATTTTTTCGGAAAAAGAAATCCCTTATCAATAATTCAGCCGGTCGAGTTTACCGTCTAAATGAAGTTCGAATGATATAGGCGAGGAACAGAATATTGAATTACCGTTTTATTGATTTTGATTGGACATTGAATGTAACATTATCAAATGTTATTTAGTACAATTATTTCGAGTATTTATTATTATTAACCTTAATAAAATTATATCTTCTCAGTAGTAGTATAAATTAAGGTAACGAATCAATGAGTGACGAATATGTCTAGACTGCAGATTAATAGTCGAAAACTTTTCTCTCCGAGTATCGGTATGTAGAATTATAATACAAATGACCAGATCAACGTCAAACTACCTTAGCCATACACTGTCATAAGATTTCCCCCTTATTAAATCTGGGCGATTCGCATTATTCTCCTGGAGAACTATCTAATTAACCACAAGTTTCAATTGTAAACTCCGTAAATGTATTTACAACGGCATCTTGGGCCAACACAAAGACGAATAAATAAGTTATTGAAAGGATTTTTCCTATTACCTATCATTAAAGTTATTATTATTAAGACAGTTCTAGTATAATTATTATTATTATTATTATTATTATTATTATTATTATTATTATTATTATTATTATTATTATTATTATTATTATTATTATTATTATATTTATTATTATTATTATTATTATTATTATTATTATTATTATTATTATTATTATTATTATTTATTAGCGTGATTATTATCATTGTTGATGTTGTCACCATTATTATTGTCATAATTATTATATTCATTATTAATATTATTCCAACCATCATTTGATTAACTATATTCTTAATATGATTTCTGTTCCCTTTTTAACCGTTTACTTATCTAGTGTTTTTGTAAATTCCTTAAAGTCGTCGGAACTCCTAAGTCCTTATCCGTCCGCATCAACCACTTGAAAAGAGAAACTTGAACGTACCTTGATGCACGAAATATTTCTTCAATCTATCCCTCAGGGTCCGGATTAATCTTTCATCATGGGCGGCTTTGTGTTGAGAATTTACAGAATAATGATTAATTTTGAGACGATTCAGGATTTGCTTAACTTTACTATTGTAAAACTCCTTGCCTATAATAACAATAATAATAATAATAATAATAATAATAATAATAATAATAATAATAATAATAATAATAATAATAATAATAATATTAATACCTAAATCGGTTTGAAAATTGTCTGGATGCCCATTTTTATAAACAAACGAATGAAAGGACATGGAACTATATTTCAAAAATGATTTGTGGTAAATCTGAATTTTGTTTATTTGATAGACCATCTCCCCAGAGGGTAATTGAAATGGGGGCCTTTGAAGACGTATTCCCGATGAATTCTATTATGGATAGTAAAACTGATGTTGAATTTTATATTAATGGTTCCCAAACTGAATATCTAGATTTGAACGATACATTGGTAACTGTTCAAATCAAAGTTGTAGATAACGATAGAAAACCGTTGGGTGAACCTAGTGATGTAATACAAAACAATTTCTTGATTCATACACTTTTTAAATATGCAGTACTCGGATTTAATAATATCAGGGTTGTGGGCGGTAACAGTACATATATTCACAATGCTCTAATAGAAACTATTATAAATTACAATAGCGATACTAAAAATACATGTTTAACTCCTATGGGTTATGGTAGTGATGACGATAGGAAAAGTAGATTAAAGGCTCGAAATTATTTACCATGTGCTCATCATTACAACTCGATTCTATGGATCAACCGAAATATTTACTCCCAGGTGTTAATGTACACATTAGATTGAAAAGATCAGAGTCTGCATTATCACTAACAGGTGCCACCACAGCACCAATTCTTCAATTAGTTGATGCAAAATTATTGGTGAGAAGAGTTCGTGTTGAACCCTCTGTATTAGCCGGTCATTAAATAAGGTTTAATTCTAAGCATGCAATATATCCATTGAAAACAAAGGAAATTGTTCAATTTGCTATTGCTAAAGGTTCAGCTTCTTTCTATAAGGAACAAATATTTGGAGATAGAAGAATTCCCAACTTGATATTGGTAACATTTTAAAGTGAATCTCAATTTTCAAATTTTGGTATAACATCGTTAACTTTATCAAAAAATAGTGATTATAAAGAAACATAGACTCTAGATTTCGATAATGATAATTATTGTGCTACAATATGCAGGGTATTGTGAGAAATATGGATTATTTAGATAAAAACCTTAATTGTGGTATATTTCTTGAGGATTTTAAAAGCAAATATCCATTTTTTTACATTTGTTTTGGCACCCGATTTCGATTTAAATCAGAGTCAATTACCTCAAAATGGAAATTCGCGATTAGATATAAAGTTTTATAAACGTTTTAGTTGATTTGGATGCCAACGTTACTGAAGATGACCACATTTCTATGAATGCAAACGTTATTGATGACCACATTTCTATCAATGCAAACGTTATTGATGATGCCCACATTTCTGTGGATGCCCCCGTTTCTGGGGAAGATATGAATGACCTCTATTCTATAGAGTATGACTATTCTTCGGATTCAGAGGATAAATGTTAGTTTTTTATTTATTTTTATTTATTTATAAAAAATTAAGTTAATGATATTTGAAGTATTATTAAAATAATAAATCAAATATCAATAATTTATAATAAGTTTTATAAGTTTTTATTGATTTTTTAATAATACCTATAAGTTTTATCATAAATCTATTGATATTACCATAATAGTTATTGGATTATAAAGATGTTATTTTTATTTTTTATTAGATACTTTATATAGAAATTATTTATTAGTTTGCAGTGAGAATGCAAATATTATGTAGGTTTTGTATATATATATATATATATATATATATATATATATATATATATATATATATTATTTTTATTAGATATTTAATATAGGTTTTATAGGAATTAATAAAAGTTTTAATATAATAGTTAGCATTTTTAGATTAATTATTAGATACTTTATATAGGTTTTGTACATATATATTAATTTATTATTTTTTTATTAGGCTTTTTTTATCGGAGATATTTCATCTCATCATTACAACATAGTGAAAGATGTCATAAAGACATGAAAAAAAATTACCGCCTTAGATTTAATGGCATCGACTTTTTTAAATGCGCCTTATGCAAAACTTCCCAGAGCATTAAATATAAAGAATTTTATAGGAACATGTGATTCATTTAAATTCTATAAAAATTAAATTAAATTAAATTAATCAAATAAAATTAAACTTTTTAAGGAAATTAATAAAAATAATATAGATATTTTGAATATAATGCAAAATAAATCTACATCAAATAAAACAAATAAAAGGCCTGCTGAAAATATTAAAATTAATATTCCTAATAAAATGATTAAAAAAGGAGTCATCGAAATCAGTGATGATGATGACTCTAATATTATAAATAATGAAAATAATGAAAATAATGAAAATAATGAAAATAATGAAAATATTATAAATAATGTAAATATTATACCAGATATAAAAAATGAAAATATTATAAGTAATGATATTATACAATTCGGAGGTTCTGTATTAGAGAATGAGCCGAACATATCAGTAAATTTAAATGGCACTATCAAAACTTTACGTTTTGATATATCTAACGCGCAACTAATTAAAATAACTTTAACTGAGCGAATCAGTAATAAATTAATTTTAGAAATAAATAAAATGGGGAGCTCTAAAATTCAATTCGCAATATTAATTAAATTTGTAAAATATTGTGAGATCAGTGACAATTATTTTTCGAATAATGCGGAGACATTTTCGGACAACTTTTTAAGCGAAAGGGTTAATAGACTTAATGAAAAAATAGAACAATTCACCCATTTAGGCAGTGGATGGCGTGTTATTAATATTATGGAAATACACTTTATTTTAACTAAATATGCTCCTATTAATCGTCTGTCCGGACATAAATATATTAAAACCCCTTCTGAATTGAAAAATAAAGGAGCTATACTAAATATAAAAAATAATGACGACAAATGCTTCCTTTACACCTTTCTTTATTTATTAAAGAAAGATATAATTGGTGAAAATCCCTAAAGAGTCTCTAAATAAACAGAGTTTTTAGATGAGTTAGAATATGATGAGGTCACGAATTATCCCATGAAACTTCGCAACATCCCAAAGTTTGAAAAGAAAAATTCTAATTTAAACTTAGCAATAAATGTGTTTTAGTAATTGTTATAATTGATGTTATAATTGATGAGGTCCCAGATAATTATGTCTTTCACCATTCTCATTTAAGTTTAATACATAGAACCAAAGCCACTGATGGAAACACTATTTATTTATTATTTCTTGAAAATATGGACAGATATCATTATACCGCAGTGACCAATATTGATAGGTTAATGAATTTCCATCAAACCCCTGACTGTAACATACAAATTAGATGCCGTTGGTGTCCACATTGCCTTAATCGGTTTAGATTAGATAATGCATTCAATACACATGTTGCATTATGCACCAAAAATCAGACTGGCACAACCCTTTTTACATTACCCGAAAATAAAAATTTAGAATTCCTAAATTACTCTAAACATATCACCCCATCTTTTGTGATTTATGCCGATTTTGAATCGGTTTTACCTCCTGATGATAGACATCATCAAATTCATATGTCTATTGCAGCAGGCCTTTTATTAATTATTAATTATTATTACTTTTATGGTCTTGATTGCATTCCTGATTTTCTTAAGAAAATTGAGGAAATTACAACTGAAATTGTTATTCCGTACTATGAGGAAGTTTTATGATGAAGAAATTTTTAAATTGAAAATTTTAAAAATTAAAAAGTTTAGATTAATTTTTAAAAAAACAAAATAAGAAGATATTTTAATTAAAAATATCATCGTAGAAAATTTGTTTAAATAAGGAAGATTAAAGAAAACATTTTTTTAGAGTTTGAGATTTATTGAAATAAAATTTATGGAAACAAAAACTGATTTTAATGTTTTACAGGATGAACCTCCTAATACGTACTATAATTCGGAAGGTGATAAATTGATAGTGCCTATGTCTTTCAATAAGGTTCAACAGTTTAAATCTTGTCGAACATGTTATTTATGTAAAAAAAACCGATTGTACATCCGGTTAGAGATCATTGCCATTTTACTGGTAATTATCAAGGGGCAGGTTGTCAAAAATGTAATGTAGCTCGTAGGATTTATCGATTACTACCTATCTTTTTTCATAATTTAAGAGGGTATGACCTTCACCATATTTTAAAATACGGTCTCTATCGCTTTCCATCATGGAATTTAAATATCATACCGACCTCTACAGAAAACTTTATGTCATTAATCGTTCACATTAACAAATTGGCTGTTCGCTTTATCGACAGTATGCAATTTGTTAATTGTTCGTTAGCTAAGGCTGTGAAGACACTAACTTCTCTTTCATTGACTTCGTCTGTCTTTCAAGATTCTATAGTAGACTGTAAAGGTATTTTTCCGTATAATTTTGATATTTCTGAGGAAGTTCTTGAGACTACTTATGAGCTGCCTCCAATTTAGGAGAGGGCAAGAGAAGATGAGTACGATAAGGTACAACTAATCTGGACGCAGCAAAACTGTAGGACTTTGCGTGATTATATGTTAATTTACCTTAAACTTGACATATTCCTCCTTGCGGACTATTTTCAACAATTCCATGCCAAGGCTATTGTTTACAATGGTCTTGAACCTCTAAATTTTTATGGAATTCCGGGTGTGTCATGGACTTCAGCGCTTATGACATTAACGGAACCCATTGAACTTTTACAGGACATGGAAATGTTCAATTTTTACGAAGGTGGAATACCGGGTGAGTTAACATTTGTTAACAAGCATTACATTGCAGCTTCGGAGGATACAGAATAATTGTACAAAGATATAAATAATCTGTATGGTTGGGCTCTCAGCCAAAGTCTTCCTTATGCTGATTTTACTTGGGTGTATGATGGTTTGGATGAGGTTTTGAGTGAATTGACGAATGTTGTGGATATTGAAATCCTTCCATATGGATATACTATGGAAGTTAAAATCGAGATTCCAGATAATTTACATGATTTTTAAATGACTTTCCGAACAGACCGGAAAAGATGTGCCCACCAAACTCAAAAATTGAGAAGTTAATGCTCACGCATTATCCTAAGAAGAAGTATGTTCTTCATTGGAGGCTTTTCAGGCTTTATCTTTCTCTCGGGGCTAAGATTGTATATATACATAGAGTATATATACATAGAGTATATATAGAGTATATATAGAGTATATATACATTGTATATATACATTGGTTTTGAGTGCCTGAAGATGATAGCTGTGCTATCGAAATATATCGTACGAAAGGTTTTTTATTGGCGTTATCTTTTAATTAAATCGTTGCCAAATTTATTTAATTATTTATTTATAAATACAAAAAAGCTCCTATTTTTAAAAATTATATCGATAACAACACTAACTTGCGTGCAAATGCAGTTAGTGAATTATATAGAGATTTATTTAAATTGTATAAAAAGAGTCTGTATGGTAAATCCGTTGAGAACCTTAAAAAGAGGATGAATTTGCTACTATGTAATTCAACTGAAAAGTTAATTATATATTCGTCAAAACCGGCATTTAGAAAAACAATAGAGATTAATAATGATCTTTTTACCGCTCATCCTAATAAGGACTCAATATGTTTGGATAGACCTAGTTATATCGGTCAATCAGTTCTAGATTTATCCAAACTACGGATGTACCAGTTACAGTATGTTGAATTACAAAAATATCGTGATATTTATAATTGTGATATAAATCTAGTAGCGGGTGATACGGACAGCTTCTTTTTGGAGATAAAAAATTTAAAATTAGATATTTTATTAAAAGCGATGATTTCGGATGACCTATTAGACACCTCAAATTATGATCCTTCTCATCCTTTATATTCTATACGACTTGACTCCGTTATAGGCAAGTTCAGTGGTGAGAGTAAAAGGGTTGAGATATAGTGAGTGGGTTTTCTTGCACCCTAAATGTTATAGCTTGCTAGGAAATAAGTCAACAATGTGAGCTAAGGGTGTAAAATTACCGGGTACCGACATTAAACACCAATCGTATTTGCATTGTTATAATAACAATACTATTATGTCGGTACCTCAAACTAGGATAAGGAGCCGAAATCACCAGCTGTTTACTTTTAAAAATTCTAAAATCGCATTAAATAACCATGACGATAAGAGAGCTTGGGTAAGGAAAAACTCAAGTTTTGCATATGGTCATTATAGAGGGTTTGATGTCCATGATGTTGGCGGAAATATAGTGATGCCTGAAGCCGATCCTACAATTCGCGATGAACAATTTGCAGAAATATTTGACAATATAATTGATATTTATTGAAACATTTTGCACATAGTTGAAAAAATAAAAAATTGTGAAAATAATTTGTCTTTACTATTTTCATGTTTTTAGATTTATTTGTTATAGTTTTTTAGATTTATTAATATTTTTAGATTTATTTTTTAATATAATAGCTTGCAGTAAGCATGCACATATGATATAGGTTTTGTATATATATTATTTTGATTAGATATTTTATATAGGTTTTATATATATTATTTGGTTTATAAAATAATGTTAATAATAAATAATAATATTATTAATAATAAAACGTGTACCTATAATAATAATAATAATAATAATAAAAATAATAATAATAAAACTTGTAAATATAATAATAATAATGTTAATAAAAATTAAAAAATATTAATAGTTAAAACATTACTTATAAAAATAAGTAATATAATAAAAATTAAAATTAAAAAATATTAATAATTAAAACAGTACTTATAAAAAATAAGTAATAATTTTAAATTTTAAAAATTTTAAAAATAGTATGACCTTGAAAAAATATGATAGTCATCCAATAACCTTGAATGAATCATTGTCTTTCTCAGAAAAATTTGTACTTTTGGATTTAGAAAAATTTTCTACCGGCAGGGGGAGGGGGTGTGCTGGATGTGACACATCCCACTACTACATTCACCACATACATTTGTCGCATAAAATTTGACTTTTCAGTACATATTATCAGTATCTATCAGTACATAATCTATGTAGGTTTTATAGCTTTGTCAGAAATTCTATTCGTAAGTTTGTCAACCAAACCAGAAAACTTATACGAACCAGAGTTATTTTCCATCATTACAACTTGTCGATTATATCCACTCTGTGTGACTGTATTTGTTAACGGAAAGGCTGTTGTCATGGTGATTAAAACACTGGATTATAACAATTTAGTTCAAGAAATATTTAATTTTATAAAATTCGAAATTAACAATCATAAAATTATGAAGAAATTCTAGATTATTTATTAAGCTCAGATTGTGTTTAAATTGTTAGATTTCTATTGTAAGCAAAAATTCAAAATGATCAATGAGTAAGAACCATACGTGTTCGTATCAATCTTGACGTAGAAAACTTTTCGAATATAAATGTTGGGCCAGCACACCAATAGCCTTGAGAATTGTTTAAATGCATCAGTAATACAGCACGAAAACCCAGCACCAAGATAACTTAAAATACAATATACAACACCAATTAAACACTTTAAAATCTGAGAGAATATAAATAAATATAAAATCAAAAACATAAAAATTAAATTAAAATAATAACAAAATGCACCAAGATTCGCACGATACCTACACAAATATAACAAGAAAACACAACAAATTCGACGAAATTGAAAAAATTAATAAAAGTTCATTAAAATGAAATTTAAATCAAAATTTTGAATTAGTAATAATTCAATAAAAATCTTAAATAAAAAATTATAAAAATAAATCAAAAAATAATAAAATTAACGAATAGAATTTACTAGAAAATAACAAGGTCGAATTTTGTTTTACTGCATCAAATTTCACACGCGAGAAAAATAGGTATAAATACCGATGTGTTTTCACAAATTTTCAATCTTATTTTTCGGAGGAAAATTTCCTTGCAGAGCTGTGTGGCTGGTTGTATGGCTGGTTGAGAGCCGTGCATTCAGGCAATTAACACGGGTAAGTGTTTTGCCTGAACACGATCACTCTCAACTGGTGCAATATTATTAGTTGATTTTTTTTTCGAAGAGAATTGATGGGTAATTTTTCAATTGAATTTATGTATGACTTTTCAGATCGAATTAATGAATGATTTTTGTTTTGCAAATTGAAGTTATGGATAATTTTGTTTTTCCAATTGAATTTATGGATGATTTTTTGAATCAAATTTGTGGGTAATTTTCAATTGAATTTATGGATGATTTTTCAGAATGATTTATCGAATTAAATTTATGGGATTTTCGAAGTAAATTTTATGGAATGGATACAATGAATTTCAAATGTATGTAGCCGATGTAATATGCTGAATAAATATTTTATATCTACAGCCTTAGTGCATCGAAACTTTTATTCCAAATGCTATGGTAAAATATTATTTGTTATTTTCCGGCCCACAGCCAACACATAACGCAAGAAAGCAAAATCTACATAGTACAGATTTGTGTAAGAGCGTGGAAAATCGCCAATGATATGTACCCGTGAAGACTCAGCGTGCGGAACGCAGGAGTTGGAACGTCAATATTATCCGTACATAGGGAAAATTGGAGGGTAAATGAGTAGTTTATTGGCTGCTCCTTCACCATCCGTTTTCTGTAAAATTGACATAAATTTTTAACAACAATCGGCTCAAAATCTCTAACACCGAGTAGTCCAGTGGGCACTCATTAACTATGAAATGAACATAAATAGATCTTAAGGACAAAAAGAGGGAATGGGTAGCGGGGAAAATTGCGAAATCGTTGCAACAGTTAAAATGAATAGCCATCGGGAAAAAGATTAATCCGAACGACCAAAATCATGAAAAATAATGTTTTTAAATAAGAATTAAATAAATTAATTTGAGTTGAGGCGGAAAATATGGGCGGGACGCTGCTCAAATTTTCCGAACTAATTCAAATACTTAACAAAAATAGTAACGCAAAAATGGAATGCGTAAAATAAGGGCGGAACGCTGCTAAAATTTTCGAATTTACAAAAATACTTTATCGAAAACCGAAAAATATAGATGGACTACGGCTAATGTTGTATATCAATAAAAAATTTAACGCTGAGGAATAAGGAAGGATCCCTACAAAACCTTAATAAATATAACGATAATGATAAGGGTAATGGTAATTATAGCAATAATAATATTGATAATAATAATAATGATAATAATAATAATAATAATGGTAATAATAATAATAATCATGGTATTTGTAGTAATAATTGATAATAATTATGATAACAATAATAATAATAGTAATACTCATAGTAACAATAACAATAAATATAATGGTAGTTATAGCTATAAAAATATTAATAAAGGTATTAGTAGTAACAATTAATAAGGGGGAATACATATAATAGCAACAATGATAATGCTAGTAATATTAATGGGAAACATTGAAGTGATAATAGGGATAAGGGTGAAAGATATAATGTGGGTGTATTTAACATAACAAAGGGTGTACAGATCAAAGAATAATCTTCGACATGGACAACAAGAAGAAGGACTATGAGAATAGACATAACAATGAATGATATGAGAGTATAGGTTAACATTTGAAGGAGATAGGAGAATAAGGGGACCTAAGAATCAAAAGCGAGCACAGGTCTTCTATCGACAGCTCGTGAACCCGAGGGTTGTCCGAGCAATTACAGTACTAGCGATAATACTCAATTTTTGCGGACAATCCACCACTTGAACACATTACCAACGTTGCTTAGCAACGGGTGCCAAGTGGATCAGAATCATTTTGTATGGCGTTACGAGGGCAACTAGAAGGATAAGCAAGATTCAAAACCCTGTAACCCACCATAAAAAATAAGCTGTCGTATTGTGCCCCTAAAATTTTGGCAATACTTATTCGTCAAATGATTGGAATCAACATTAAAGAAATTGTACGGATGCATTATCAATATTTTGCAAGTTAACTATTGCATTTTTACCTACTAGTCCTGTAGGTGTTGGAATATAAATATGCCCAGATAACTTAATATATTGGAAACTTTGGTTACTTGGAAGCTTACTTATTATTATTATTATTATTATTATTATTATTATTATTATTATTATTATTATTATTATTATTATTATTATTATTATTATTAATGGTGTGTTGCTGCAGAGTGGAGGAGAAGGGTTGCTCTTGAGAATGACTACTACCTACCTCAGGCATTACTATGTAACACTTAAACTCATAAATTTCATTTAATAATATTCTTTGAAAATTTGATCTTTATCAACATAAATAAAAAAGTCATTGTAAAAAATATACTAAAAAATGTCATTGTAAGATTACATTAAAAATTTTATCAATTAGAAACATGTATAAAAATTTTTTTGTAAAATTATAATAAAAATTCTATTTAAAAATCATGTATAAAAAATTTCATTGTAAAATTATGCTAAAAATTTATCATTTAAAAATATGTATAAAAGTTGATCGATAAAACTATACTAAAAATTTTATATAAAAAAAATTTTATCATGTAATTTTGTCGACTTTTTAACTTTAAAAATTCATACCTTATGTAACTTAACTTTTGACCCTCTATTTACTTTTAAAAAATTATTACCTTATGTAATTTGACAACTATAACTACTTTTAAAATTTTCAGCGTTAAAAATTAAGCTTATGTAACTTAATTGTTGACCCTCTATTTAATTTTTAAAAATTCTTACCTAACTTACCATACTTTACACTAGTCACCTTAATTTACTTAAATGTACTCTAATGTATCTTAATTTACTTTAGGTACCTTAATTTACTTAAATGTATTCTAATGTACTTTAATTTACCTTAATTTACTTCAATATACTTTAATGTACTTTAATTTACTTTAGACCCTTTAATTTACCTTAATTTACTTTAATATACTCTAATGCACCCTAATGTACTTTAATTTACTTTAATTTACCTTAATTTACTTTAGGTATTTTAACTTATTTTTAGCTAGAGCTCAAATTTGCCTATGAAAATTTTGTGACCAAATATTACAAGTGTTTTTTTAACAAGCCTATAAAATACCCTTGACAATTTTTTATCGGTTGGCGATTCAAGCTATTTTTATTTTGTGCCTATATTTACCTATAGAAAATATTGAGACCAAATATTGCATTGTTTTTTATTAGGAGTTAAAAATATCCTTGACTATAGTGTGGCCATCTTAGGCGATTTGATCCAATTTTTATTTTATGCTTTTTTATCAAAAAAAATTACTTAGACTTTTTATTTAAAGAAATATTTTTTAGGCTCTTTAATCGAGAATTTAATTTTACTCTTTTTAATCGATGAATTATTTTTTTATGCTTTTTAATCAGAGACATATTTTTTAGGTTTTTTAATAGATTAAAATTTTCTATGCTTTTTTATTGATAGGTGATTCAAGCAAATTTTCTATCTTAGACTTTTTCTCGAGAGTCAAAAAATACTCCTTGACTATAGTGTGATTGAAAAAAAATATTTTGTGGATGAAGAATACCCTCTGTGACCATCGTAGGCGATTTGAACCAATTTTACTTTTTTAGGCATTTTTATTCATAGGCGATTCAAGCCAATTTTATTTTAGACATTTTATCGTGATTCAAAAATACTCCCTGACTATAGTGTGATTGAAAGAAAATATTTTGTGGATGAAAAATACCCTCTGTGACCATCGTAGGCGATATGAACCAATTTTAATTTTAGGTTTTTTTATCGTTAGGCGATTCAAGCCAATTTTATTTTAGGCTTATTTATCAAGAGTCAAAAACCCCCTGACAATAGTGCGACCGAAAAAATTTTGTGGATGAAAAAAATTTATTCAAAAAAATATTTCAAACAATTTTAATTTAAAAATGAGCCAAAAATTTGATTTTAAATTAAATACACAAAATAAACATACACACACAAAATCAATTATCTTGATTATATAATTACGTAATCAAGGTAATTTGAAATTTAATTACGTCATTACGTAATTAAATCAGTCGCCGGCTGGGGTGGGGTAGGGGAACTTATGTGTTATGGTGCAGAAAGCCACTAATTACATACTCAATGCCTTATCAGCATGCCTCACATATAACACATTCCTAATAATTATTTAATTTTTTCAACAAAACTTCCTATTTTACTTTTACAGCCTCTATTGTGCTCACTAATAATGGTCAAACCTTTCAATCAGCAATGCTCTAGAACTCTAGTACAGCGATAATCAGAAGTCTCTCCAATATATGTGGTGGCATTACACCTATTACATTTAAATTGATAAAAGAGATCTGAACACAATCAAACTTTCCAAGTATGGCAAAACTAACACAAATTAAGGCTAATTATTCTTCTATACCCTTTTTATATAATTTAAATCAACATTCAATTCACATTCATTTGTCAAATTACAGTGAGACCACCCCAAACATTGGTCCTTAGAATTTTTAATCAATTTGTCAACAGCCTTATTTATCATCAATAATAAAAATAATTTCGAATACCAATTTTTATCAACAACTCAACCAAATTTATCAACACATTTTATTGAATTAGCAAAAGTAGAAGATAAAGACCCATGAACGATAAATCAATCCTTCACCATATTTCAATAATACTTAAATTTACAAAAGCTTTCTGAAGAGGTATAAAGACCAGTATAAGTTAATTTACTATAAATCTCTGTCTCACAGTGTTTATCTGTGTGTTGAATTAATAAATCTAAGAACACAATCGATGACTTGTTCTCCATTTCACATGTAAATACAATGCTCTTATGTCAACTGTTCATAAAATGCGAAAACGGCTCTACATGTTTCTGATTTATAAATACAAGAAAACTATCATCTACATATCTTTTATAAACAAAGGGCTTTTCAAATTGAAAAGAAAAAATTTTATTTTCTAAACTAGCCAAAAATATTGATGCCATCCTTCGCGATAAAGGAAAACCCATAGTGACTATCTATTTTTTGATACAATTCATTATTAAAAGAAAATTTACATTTGAAGTAGCAAATTCAAGAACTTTTTGAAATGCACTTCTATCCAAAATGTGATGTTCAGAATCATTTTCATCCCACAACGCACAACATAAGTCAAATGTATAAGCTAATGGTACATTCGTAAACAAACATCAAACAAAATCATAACATTATACTTTGTCTTTGTAACTGTGCAATACAATAAACAAACTAAAAGTTATTCTTACGTTCAAACTCTGATCTCTCAAAAACTGTGCGATTTTTTATACTGACAGTACCAACCATTGACAACACTAGTCTAATAGGTACACCATCTTTATGGATTTTTGAAACCGATAGTTTTCTTTTTTCAAATTTACATGCATTAATATTTTTCTTAGCTAAATCATAAAATCCCTAATATTCGGTTTTTGTTTATATATTTTTTTCTGAATTGTTTACTAAAAAATTCTTAACTGATTATTTTCCTTAAACTTTAAATAGCTTTTTCTGGATATTCTAAAATATTTGAGTATCTTCATTCGATTGGAGTCTTAATTCAACAAATGATTTGATTTTGGAAAAAGACTTGCAAAAATTCTTGTTTTTAAAAAATAAAGTCATTAAGCAGTAAATTACTATAAATTTTACATTTTAAATTAAAAATAATGGATTACATAATACTTATTACAAAATATAGCTTTTTACATGATAAAATAAGTATACAAATTAGTTTAAATAATATAATTGTTTAAGTTTACTTTATATAATTTCAAACTAAAGTTATTTTGAATAATTGTTTATCATCCTTATTTTGATTTTTTATCATTAAATTCTATTTTAATAAATAACTTTCGTGTAATTATATAATTTCCTCAGAAAAATTTAATTCTTACTTCAATATTGAAATTCATTAAAATTTTATTATTGCAAGTTTCAATTGCTATTTTTAAAATCTAAAATTTAGATTCTTTAATGGGAAGAAAAAAGATAGAAATACAGAAAATCAAAGATGAAAGAACTAGACAGGTATATAAATATTTGAATATTCAATGAACTTGCTAAATTTAGTAATAATATTCATAGCCAGTAAAATTAATGTATTTTTTTCTAATTACTACAAAATTAGAATTTATGATTTATATAAAATTATTAAGTAGTATCTGTCTATTTGTTATATGTATTTTTCAAATCAATATCTTGGCGATTTTATAATCATTTAGGTAAAAAAATTCAAATTCATGGTTGATGTGAAAACTCTAAATTATAATGATCTGTACAAAAAGTAAATATGCCCTAATATAAATGTTAATGACATTATTGGATTTGAGTTTGAAGTAATTATAAAAACTTAGCAAAAGAAATAATTGAAAAGGAATATTATTTATGATACTATATAGTCACTTGAAATATAAAATAAAAATTCGAAATCGTTAAATATATTTCATAGTTTACTGCCAAAGTTCATACGTATAGTATGAATAAATGCGATTTCGATAATCCAGGATATGTGTTGTCATTGTAAAAGGAGATTATAATTAATTTTGAATATAATTGAAAACAATTGAGAATTATTAACATAGATTTTATCTCCTTTTCTTAACTGTTTAAAATTTTAATTTTTGTCAATGAAACTTATTTTCCAGTTGTTTTAATAATTTTAATGTTGTTATTTAAAAATATACAATGCATATATATTATATGATTTCATTATTACATGAAAGTTTTATCTTATTTTCATTTACTGTACAATGTTTATACATTACAGTTAACCATTAGCTACAACTATCATTAAATGACAATTCAATTCCGATTCTTCTCAACAATGAATTAAATTTGGTGTAAAATCTAACAATATTATTAATAATGATATAAATAACTTGTATATATAATATTTCTATTTTTAACACTGAATATATAATGATAAATATAATTAGAGAGCAAATATAGTATAATATAAATAATGTGTAGTAAAAATTATGTCTTCTTTAATAAAACTGATTGTAACTAACTAACTGTCAATTAATATGTTATTCAAATTAGATTTTACAAATCAAGTAGCAATTGTTTAATTCACTAAATTATGTAAATTATACCTATTTTAATTCATCACAAAAATAATACAAGTCTCAAAAGCTTAAGATTTGGGTTTCCTGTTTAATGTATCATGTCATCATCCTTTATGAGAAAAATTTTATTCGTTTATGGTACACAAAAATTGAATTATTCAATATTTGAATTATAATGTTTAAGTTTATATTCTATTAATCCTTTATTATTAAAATTGAGAAATATTAAAATGTTACTATTATATACTATTATTACGTTTTGTTTAGTTGTAAACATTTTTTTAATAATGTAATTATACAAAGTGTCCCTCCACTCGACTGATATAGCATAACAAAGTATAGATTAAGTCATTAAAAGTCGAAAGTATCTTATGAATATATGCACTTTACTCATTCATTGTGAAGATACAACCATTTTAATCCTAAATATTTAGTAGGTAATATAATAATCAGAACTTCTTGTATTGTTAGGGATATTATTAACCAATGTTCTGAAGTCAATTCTTCCACGTCTGGAAACAAGTAGATAATTATTCTACTTTCAGTGATGAATTTACAATATTCTGAGTGATAGCTAAGATTAATTTTTTACATTTCTAAAACCAGTTGAAAATTTTGGCTTAGTAATTATTTTCCTTTAAATTTTTTTAATACAATAGAAGGCTTTTTTAATTTGTAAAATGTTATGGAAAATATGGATATATGCTTTAATATAGGGGTTCCCCAACCTTTTTAGAGTGCTGTACATGTATGTTTTAAACAATTTGATGACGTACTGGTTTATTGATAGACCGGGAGGGAAGAAGCAATACACTTATCTTGGAATTTCCAGGGTCCCGACAAGCGGATAGTCTATTAATCTGTATGATAGCAGTCACGCCTCAAATTTATATTGACGGTCATAGATAATAAATTCAAGTATAGATGACATCTTTTGAGATTAGGTAAATCCTAAAAAAACTATTATAACACAAACATTTGATAAGAAATTGCAAACTATTAAAATTATAGGTTATATTAGTCGTTTCTTTTTTCGTAATAGAGATTTGGAATATATTGTTGTTTTAAATTGTATTTTAATTCGCGTACTGGACTGGTAAGCGTACCCAAGGTTGGGAATCCTTGCTCTAGGATTTTAATATAAAACCATAGTATAATAAATTATTTTGTAAATTTACAACATTTTCGTATATTTAACACTTTACTTATCAAATTTGACTAGTTAACGAGTGCTGGTGGTCAATGTGGAAAAGAATTTAATTTTGCAAAATTTAATCTTTCAAAAATGAACCCAAGGACAAATATTTTACCTAGCAAATGTTTTCTAGTAAAAATAATATAAACAGTGCAAAGGTCAATAATAATTTATTATCAATCTTTTATACTATTTTTTACATGAATCGTTTTTGAAATATGTTAAATGAGACAAAATTTCTAATTATAAATTAACTTGAATTGGAAATATTTTGGTTGATTCCACTGCCACTGGCAGATATTGAAAGCAACAAATATGATGCCTGTGCCTAATAATTCCAGCAATTCCCAACAGCTGCATTCTAAAAGTGGCCAGTGAAGATAATTTATTTCACCAAATACCACCTATTTTTGTATCAGCATAGAGTTTTTGCGCAAATTGCATTATATAAATAGCATTTATTTAGTAATAGGTAAATAAATTTATTCACTGAAACTTTCCAATTAAAATCGGAATATTTTATTAACGATCTTAAATTTAACAAGCTTAAATTAAATTACTTTCCCGTTTCCTTTCCAATCATCAGTGAGGCTTGATTTTGTTTTCGATGAAATTAACTGCTAAGTTTTCTAATCATCAAATATTATAATCTAGGTGACATTTGCTAAACGGAAATCCGGTTTGATGAAGAAAGCATACGAGCTAAGTGTTCTGTGTGATTGCGAAATTGCCTTAATTATATTCAATAATAATAACAAACTATACCAGTATGCCAGTTCTGACATGGACACAATTCTGTTACGTTATACGCAATACGAAGAGCCACACGAATCAAAAACAAACAAAGAATTGCATGATGTTGTTAGTTAATACAATGAATAATTTAGTGGATATCATATATTAACCAGGCATCAAAAAAACGTGAAAGTACCAATTGCACAGTTAATTCAGATGACGATGACGAAGATGAGAACCATCAAGAAATGGATGATATCTCAAACGAGTTGTATTATTCAAGGGATAATAATATAAAACAAATGAAAGTACATATATGAATATATATGAATATTTGATTTTATATATGATTATGTTATATTAATTAATTAGATCAGGCTGTTGAATCAGCACACGGACTTATGAATAGGAATGAGGAATCCATAATCCGCATTTCACCTGGGGTAAATTTTGCTATTTTCATTAATTTTTCTGTATTTTTTTATAAAATAGTATTATTATTATTCAAATATCATTATATTATATCAATTAATTATATCAATTTATTATATCAATACCATTTTAAATGTAATAAATTTATAGTCTATAAACATAATATTAATGCTTACGATTATTTCTATATACGAGCAAAATATAATTATTTAAAATTCGCAGGATTGTATAATTTGTTTAAATTTTCGATTTGTCATAATTGTATTGCGGAAATGGTACTGATAAGTAGACATGTGGAAAGGATAGCATTAAGAAGATGATAATGAAAAAGGAAATCATCACAGAGCACAAACAAGGCATGTGAGTGTTTGATATCGCAAGATTTTATTGGAAAAGTATACGTCGACAATTCACACCATATTAAAGAAGAAAAGTAAAATAAAGGAGCTAGATTCAGCAAAAGAAGTCACGGTAATCCCAAATCAGGGGGTCTCTAGTCTGGAAGACGTAGTTAAGTTACTTTTGGCGTGGATAAATTAGAAACAACTAGCAAGTGATTCTATGAAAAGGCTTTCTACACCAGCATCGTATGTAAACTGAATCACGATACAAATTAAACGAAGGGAAATTTGCTTCGCTATCCGAGTGTTTTGAGAAACAAGCACATTTATGGAATGAATTTTGCTGATAAGTCGAGATTTCAGTGGATACTGAAACGATAATAATGCAGGAGTTATGATTTAACGATTAAATTAAATAATCTCAATAAATTCGTTGCCGATTGAATGTCAATTGCAGTGAATTGTGATTTAATCACCAAAGCCTCACATAAAATTCTTTCTGGCTATTTATTAAAGCTTTTATATAAACTTTATTAAACCAGTAGTTTACATATATTTCTAAGCTCATTAATATAACTGGCGCCTTTCATGAACCGGTCTGCAGAGATGACGACGAGCCTCTCCAATGCATGTGGCATTGCACCCACATTATTCACTAGATCAGATACTGAATCTGTTGGGGCTTTGAGATTTATTACTAAACATATTAAAGGATTTCGACACTATTTTCCATCTTATATCACAATTTACGATTTGATTAGCTAGTTCAAATATTTTCATCGTTCAGTCTTTGATGATTAGAAAGTTCTGTCCAAAACACAGTGGAATGTTTGCAAATTGTGAAGAAAGAATTCCGAACAGCGGTTAAAAGTGAGTACTGGGGTGGTTGAGCTTATCATGCTGAATGAATATGGCCTAAGAAGTTATTATCCAGGTTTGTTCCGCACTTTCTTTTCTCTGAAATGTGTGAAAACCGGGGAATGTTGCCAGACAAACTTTCTTATGTTTGATGAGCATGGTGACCAATTACTCAGACAAAGTGTAAGTGTAGTGAATGAAAATACTCCGGAAACGAGTTCCAGGAAAATTGGATCTGGAACATGCAATCGAAAATCATTGACATATTTTTGGGATCAAAGTCGCATAATATGCGGTGATTTCCCTGAAAAGGCTCTTGAATTATTTCCACCTACTACAGCAACCTCGTGGATAAATACAGACGTAGTTGCTGAACGCCATGTGTGTTATCTATAGCCAGATTTGCAACAGGATGTGGAACGTTTCTTAAAAAACCCAAGACTAGTTTTCTTCAAAAATGTCTTTTTGCAACTCTTGCATTGCTGCAGGAAGTATGTAGACTACAATATTTATTTTCTTGAGAGCTAAAGCTTACATACTCGTATTGCTCTTATGTTATAAAATACCATTCCTGTTGGTTTTTTTTAGCTCCTAGATCGGTTACTTATCGATTTATAGAATTGAGTTTCCTTTATTTATTATTACTTTATAAGTTTAAATTACGCTTTAAAGTTGAAATAACATTTAAATATTATCATAATTTGCTACAAATTCAAATTTGGTACGTGAAATTTAGTAACTTTAGTTTCATTATACACCGGCTTCTATAAATTACCATCAGAAATGACAAATATTATGGGCAAATGCTTAGTTAGAAGTTATATTTTTCATTAAATTTTTATTTTCAAACGTTTTTTTTTATTATTTTTAATTGTTTATTTTAAATATTATGTTTATTTAAATTTTTATTTATAACGAATCTTAGCTTATTTATGGTTATTTAAATTTTTTTAATATCTAAAAAATTTAAAATCATTATTTCACTAATAGCATTCGTTTTCAATGCTTTTCTTTTAAATTTTCTATAAATTCCGTTAATCTATCATCATTTCCCATGATTCCCGTCAATCTATCATTATCCAAATTCATATTAAAGTTTTAAACTGGAATTTTATTAATTAAATTATATTTTATATTACTTTTTGCCTCGTACTCATAGAGAGGTGGACTGTAATAAAGTGCTTGGAAATATCCTCAAATTGCATATTTGTATAATTAAAAATTAAAGTTTTGTCGTTAGATAAATAGAGAGATAGACAAAAAGAGAAGTAAAAAGAGATAGATAGTAAAAAGATAAAAGGCAAGTAAATTTTGATTAGATGCATAATTAGATACACATTCATCCTATTTTTAATAAATATGCAACAGAAACGCATATTAGTGTGTCAAAATTGTAAACTTCAAAAGATCAATAATTTCTAAAAGTTTTGTGGGAAATATTTTTGTGTATAAAATTTGAAAATTTTAAAAATGTGTACATAATTCTCAAAAACGAAAAATGTTCATGTAGTTTATTTTCCCAGATTTGCATACTTTAACAAACATTTATAATAATTTAAAATGTAATCCCAGATATAATTGGTATTGTATCTGCACCAGGTTCATTTCCGGCACTTACCACGAATATATTTCAAAATTTTACATAAAAAGGTTGAAGAATATTAGAAGATTTTCGGGAAAGTGTTAGTGAAATCGATAAATCAAAAATAAATCCTGAAAATGTCAGTTATTACAAATAGAAGTAATCCAGTGATATTAAAGGCCTAAATTAAGGAAAAGATTTTGCCGATCTATTTTTAGGATTTCATAGATCTAAAAATAATATTACATAGATATCCAAATAATTTTTTATAATTATCTATGAAATACCAATTAATTATCTATTTTCAAGAAACGTCTCGAAAAATCCATTGAGCACAAAATAGATTTATATTCTATATTTTTTGTAAAATTATGTTTATTGTGTCTTTTTATTGATATTTTTAGAATTATCTATGAAATATTTTTTTTTATCTTTGAAATCTCAATTTATTATCTTTATTCTCTTAAAAAATTATCTAACTATCAATTTAATAATAAAAGTGTGAAAATCTATGTAACTTAATTTTTAGATCTATGAAATCCTAAAAATATATCCGCGAAATACTGCTCCCAATTAAGAAATTATTACTCATACATATAATTATTATCGCAACATTATTAAAGATTATGTGAAGAAATCATGGAATTTAGAAAACAAGACAAAAAAGTAATAGTAAGAAAATAATATGGAAATGTGGAATTTGAGAAAAAAGGGAATATATTTATGATCTATTACTATATTTCACAAGCTACTGTTAGTACGGAGAATGAAAAATCAATAGTCAAAGTTTTGAAGTACCAAAAAAAGAACTGCTTTTTGACAATTAAGAATTTTGAAGCAAAAAATATAAAAGAATTAACGCAAACAACTAGTACCGAGTTAGTATTTTCAAGTATCAACATATGATACAAGTGGTCTATTGACTAAACAGTTTTGAACTATTAAAAATTTTATTAACACACCATTAAAAGTTGGAATAATTAAAAGCAGAGCAGAGTTTATAGAGCCTATATAGAATACACGTTGAATAGACTTATTCCAGATAAAATTATCTTCGAAAGAAAATTCAATAAATTATTATTATAAAGTGCTAATATATTAAATATAAAATTAGTTATTCAGAGATTATAAGCTGGAAGACAGTGAAAATATCAAGACAAGCAATAGTGTGGATAAAAAATGAGATTAGAAACAAAGATTACAAGTAATATGAAATACCATATAAAATAAAAAACAAATTCGTGGAAGGTTTTACTAGAAGAAAATGTGAGATATTAAAAGTATTAAATCTACTAAAAAAGAATGTAAAGTCTCGAGACTCCTTTTTTAAATTAAAACTATTTAAATGTTTTATATTTTATATTTAAATCAACACTAATGATAAAATTACGAATGCGTCTCAGTTGTTTGAATTTTAAAAACCAACTTAGAGAATATGAATTTCGTGATTTAATAAATTATGATGGGAAATCTTAATTTCATTGCTTTTAATTGTGGCTTGAAACTTCATTTTTCTCTGCAATATTTCAGCATACAATTGTTTTTTCTATAATTTTAAATCTACTAATATATAATTAAATTATATTATCGAAACTAATCCCACGGAAATTAATTCAGTCTTCAAATTAAGTAATTTTCCATGGTGATTTTTCAATTCTAATTTGTTGCTTTACAAATTATTTAACTAAAATGTTAAAGGATTTTTTTTGAAAATAAAAACTTGGCAATAGTAAACGAAATAAATTCGACAATATATTTTGTAAAATCAAAATCAGATATATAACTATTTCACATTAAATATTGATTATAATGATATCATTGATACTTAATAGCAAAAATGAGAAAAAGTGAATTTATTTTTAAATGAATAAAGTAACTATTAATAACAAATGAGAAACATAATTTTGGATTATGCTGGTTGTGAAGTGAAAAACTCTTTGAAGGTGTTTTAATTTAAGATTCGATTGTTGAAGGTTTTCCCCACTTTTCAGAGAAGTTAACGAAATGCTTATATAAATGGTAGTCACTGGACGACTTCTTTTGCTGTATTACATGTCATCGAGCATTGCTCCTCAAGAGAATCTAAAATTTGCTGTTTAATTCCTTGTAATTTTTTCGAAATCCTGACAGTACTTTTTCCCTGGTTCAGGAACCCATTGTTAATTATCACGACTGACTACTATCTAATACTTGTCATAATATTCATTTAGAATAGCTTATGTTTCTCGTTCACCCCCACCGTTTTATCCTTTTCTATTAGTTCTTGGTAACCAGAAATAACTGAGTGTTTTACACAAAGTTCATTCATAAGTTCTCGGTTCGTTGTACACCGGTTATCTATTTTAGCTAACGTCTTCTATTGATTATTGTCAATGACCATATGCCGCCACCGACGTTCTTCAAGGAAAAATATTTTTAGTTTAAAATAAAGAGTCAAATCTCAATCTGCAAACACTGTTATAAGCTATTCGATTATGTAATACCTATTCTCTAAAACAAGCTATTGCGTTCGATTAAATTATTAAAGAAAATATGTGTTGACGTATATTTTTGTCTTTTGTTATTTTTATGAAAAGAAACATGTGATCTTGCAGTAGTCTTTTTATATTCTAATTAGTTTGCATACTTATTAGAAAAATATACGCACGCGAATTCAATATATTGGTCATTCAATTGCATTTGAATTAGTCGGCTTGTTTTTCAATAAATTTCTTATAAATATATTTTGAACAGTTTTTATTAATGTTTTTAAAGCCAGAACAATGTTTTGTAAAATATATTTAATTGTATCGCACTATGCAATTTGGTTAATATTGTTGATATGATATATTATTAGATAATTAAAATTGAATAACCTCATAGTATCAAAGAGCTGTTTTAAAATATCATCATAAAATATTTCTTTCTATTATTATATCGATAATATATTTTTTAAATTAGCACAATTTATTTTGGTAATTGTCAATGACTATTTATTTATCAAATTAAATTATAAAATCAAAGGCACTTAAACCCGCTTTTGCATTATATAAACAGTATAAGTACTTAACCCTCCAGCCATGGCTGATTTTTTTGAAACTTTTTTGTATCAAATCGCTGGATATTTTTATTCGCTATTTATATTTGTTATAATGATTATATTATTGGAATGTAAAAAAAGAAAACAAAAATTTGAGTATAAATTTGCAATTTTTTTGACATTTAGCGTAAATGATGTGGGAAAGGCAGTGTTCTCCCCAGGCCCTTTTATATGGGCGGCTGGTTTTATGTACCGCCCGGCTGATTTTATGAACCAACCGTTTATATTTTGATCAGCCCATATTATAAACTGTGTAGTACACTAATTATGGAAGTTTATTGCAAAAACAAAATTGTCGGTTAATTATCAAATCATTTATCTAGTTTCTTTTATAGCGTTGAGTATTTTGGTAGTAATATTGCATACTTTTTTTTATCCACCCGCTTACTATTTCATTCCGCCCGGCTTGTAAAATTCTGTGGGGAGAACACTGAAAGGTAATTATCGCGTTCAATCGAAAACAGAAAACTTGCTTAAATATCCTATAAATTCTATGCAACGCTAAAATAGAGTACCCCGTGGAATTGTATAGAATTAGTGAAATGTGATATCCACGTAGCCCGCGGCTGAAGAGTTGATAATTAAAATAATCAATTGCTTGATATATGTATGCATGCAGGTGTGTTGTTACATATATGAATGAACCTCTGATGAATCAAGTTTCTTTTTTCATAACAGTTTTTAATATTCAAGATTTCATTGGGATTATGTTTTAATGAAATAGAAATTAATAACCTTATTTTTATAATATGGCAACCACGAATTGTTTAGGAATCTTAAAATTACTTCAGATTATTTCACTTCCTAAATTGTATTGCCTATCGAAAATGCTTGAAGAATTTATCGACTTATTTTGAAATAATAAAATTCGAGGAATAATACAAGATAATCGTTGTTCGTGCATATCTAGACGAGAGAAGTAGATATAAATATGACAAAACCACGTTTGAAAATAACTTGAACGAAAGATTAAGGAAACTTTTCGAAACAAAACAAATTTTAAGTTATAGAAAATGAAATTCAACAGTGGATGAGTATGTTAAAGCGATTAAGAAGAAAGTTAAAAGAGTAATGAGGCGCAATATTACCAACACAAATTAACAGGTTTTTTGTTAAATTGTGGCGAAGATATAGAACTATAGTAGTATGAAATAACAAAATTTAATCAACTCAAAACTTCAAAAATAAGACGAAACTAAAAATAAAAACCGAAGAGGTCTTAACCCAAGCAAATACATTAAATGCATTTTTCAAAAGGTAGAAGAATCAAAATTAACTTTCTCTCTGTGTATTGAAAATTTTCCGTAAATAGGAGTCAATCGTACTCCATATACATTTTGATATATTTTTGTAAGAATACTAAGAAAATCTTAGTTTTTATTTAAATTTTTAGTAATTATAATAACATATTTATAACAAAAGATAATTAAACTTCAATAAATGAATTTTGATTACCACACTAGGTCTACCTTTCATTATGTCATACCTGATAATACTCAACCTCATTTTATCTATTGCCAATATATCCGTACTTCTCTTTTCCACATTTTCACATCTCTCAATTTCTTCAAATTTCTTTTTAACAAACTTAATTACGTTTAACTGTTCCTTTATCATTCTCCTGCTTCTTCTCTATATCCTCCCCAAGTCTCTTCTCTATTGTCCAATCTTTGGAGGAGCTTATAACATCTTTAAGAAAACTGCCCCGACAATCTATTCTCTTGTCGGGGCTCTATCGTTTGGGGCCACGGATAAACTCTCTTCTTCGTCTTCATTGCTTTCATTTCCTATATATGCAACTTGCCTTCTGTTCGTCCCGTAATGAATCCTTGTTCCCGTATCGTTTATTCTTCCTTGATAGTTGGTATTCCTTTCGTAATTTTCACTTTGTCTTCTGTTATCTCTATTTTTCGATGTTAGCTTAATCCTGTTTAAATTCGTATAGCATTCCTCTGCTCGATGGCTTCCTAATCCACATCTTTGGCATCTTACTTGGTTAAATTATCTGCTTGCGTGCCCCTCCACTTCACACATATAGCATTTAATGACTATCTTATGTCTATTTGGACATTATCTCTGTATATGGCCTTGTCTTCCGCAGCAAAAACATTTTACAATTCTATTCTCTGGAGTAACATTATCTCTGTATTTTTTGTTTCCAATTTCCGGTCCACATATCTATTATTTTTTTATCTCTGCTTTTTTATTCCCTTTAACCTCTTCGCTCATCTGCCTTACTTCGTGCAACTTCTTGATCTTCTTTATTTCTTCTGTTCCCCTGATTTCATCTCCCTATAACTTCATTCTCAGTTTCCTTTGCGCGGAACAGTGTACCAATAACTTTTCTTCTAATTTATCTACCGTCCATTCGTAGCTCGTCAGGTTTTCCACCAGACTCTTAATTTTTTTTAAATAAACATCTGGTTTTTCATTCGTTTGCCTGTAATCAAATGCAGCTTTAATATCTTGAATTATTGTGGTCTTCTTAGTAAACGCTTTCCGCAGTTTTTCTCGAAAATTTTTAATCGAAGGATCAAAGTCTAAATATTTCTCTTTAACCACTTGCGCTATATTGACGTGCCAGGAACGCCTTGATGATTTTTTTCAAAACCGCAAGTGACGTGTATACCACGTCGGTATACACCACCCTACCCTCGCGCTAAGCACTGGTCAAACCCCTGAGCTCGCTGACGCGGTGAGACGTCGATGCCTTACGATACTTTACATATATAGTAGAGCGCGGCCCAACTATCGAAAATTAAATCATAGCGCAAGTGGTTAATCTCCTTGTTAATCCAGAGTTCAATCATCATTTTTGACAAAAACCGGTTAATTTGTCGATCCGGAAATATTTCTCGCATTGTTGGATAAATATTTTCACATCTCCTTCCTTTCTTAATTCTTCTGGTGTGAACTTCCTTAGTAAAAGTTCCATTGATGTAGTCGTCATGTTAGATGTTGTGAAAACATCTTTATTTAGTTCAAAATCGTTAATTATTAAAAGTCCAAAATTTATTCAAATCCAAAAAAATATCTTCGGTATTTGCGAATATTTAAACAAAATTAACAACGGCATTTATTTTTATTTTAAAATTTAATTTTATTCAAAATAAATTTTCACAATTAAAATATAATTAAATACTTAGTTTATTTATTAATTAGTATAATAATTTTTAATCGAACTTTTTAAAATATTTTTATCTAATTTATTAAAACTTAATTTAAATATCATTTTTAATTTTAATGATTTTAAAACTTAATTTTATGTCTGTTGATAATTATGCCCAAATATCCTCACAGTTGTACCTTGAAGATTTTATACAAACTTTTTAAATTGAAGAAATATTGTTTATATTTTGAATAATTCACTATAAATTAATGATTCATCACATTTTACAGTCATACGTTTTTAATTATAAATATATTAATTAATATTATAAGAACTTTTTTTGTTTTCACCTCTGATTTCTTTATAAGTGACAATATTTTCTACATAATTTGACAATGAATCAGATTCATTTAAGAAATCACTTGAAAAAGGCTGTGCGGAAAATTCGTGAATACCTTAAATAAATCTGATTCATGGTCAAATTTTGTAGAAAATATTAATTAATTTTTAAATATATATTTTTAAAAAAATAAATATATTTAACTACATTCGAAATCTTAAAAGTCTAATAAAATTAACTAGTTAACAATTGTTTTAGTAAAAACTTTACTATGGCTCACCATTGATGGAATATTTTCAATTTTCCTTTTTGTATTTATTTAACAATATGACTATAAATATGGTTCTTATTTGAGTTTTTTACAATCCCGTTCATTCAAATTTGGGTAAAAACAAAATTAGGTTGTATATCGAAAATTAATTTTCTATGCAACACAAAATTTCAGCACTGATAAAAACAGTGTCGAAATATTTTTATTATTAACCCTCGAATTACGATTCTAAAACTTCGCGCATAACGGTGCTTTGCAAAATAAGTTATTTATTTCCCGAAAAATATAAATATTATTCATTAATTAATAATATAATCCAAGCCAACAAAAATAATTGTAATTTAATTTCTAAAACTATAAAAAGCCGTAGGTAAGTTCTCACAAATAACTTATTGAATAGCTTATTGAACAATTTATTGAAATAATCATTTCTAAATTCTAGAAATTAATACATAAGTATAATGATTAAAATATTGAATTCATTACATTTATATTTATTTTTCAAATTGCAATTTATTTCCGCTAATTATTTTATTCGGTGCTTAAATATAATAAAAAATTTGAAATTATTGTTTCTTATATTTATATAAATATTAAAATTATTATAAGCAAAATATACTAAAGTTAAACTCTGCAAAAATGGCTTAGTACAGCGCTTCTCAACCTTTCTGTTATTGCAACCCAGTTTACCGACGTAAATATTCTCGCCCCCCCTTTTTTTGATCGAAAGATCAAAATTGTGTCATAAAAGTGTCATAATGAAAACGGTCCGATATTCGTACATTTAATTTTATTGGTAAAATGCGACTGTTTGCTATAAATGCACAGTAATGTATACGTCTATCCCTACCCTTTCTACCAACGCCTACTATGTCATAACATATTTAACTGGTATTTGTTTCATACTAATAAACTTAAATAATAAATTATTTATTGGTAATATGTAATTATAAACTGCATTCTTATTTTAAATATATGTATAAATTTTTTATTAAAAAATTTTTAATTATACAATTTCTTTTATTTAACCTTCAACAATGTTTTAATTTTGTTTTTAAATATACTCGCGCTCCCCTTGTAGTAACGCCGCGCTCCCAAAGGGTGGCGCGCCCCACAGGTTGAGAATCGCTGGATTAGTCAGTTATTTAAATTATATTTTATTATAATATTCTATTTTATACATTTTTGATATTATTTTTTATAGAATCTGCTTTTCATTTAGATGTTTTATAATTCTACTGATGGCGATGCTGGAAATACGGAGCAATCGAATTCTATTGACCCTCACCAGTACATTTTTATTACTTCAGAAGACGCGAATCTTATGAATCTCGTTTTACCAAATCAAAGTAATTTCTATTTATTATAAAATTAAATAAATTGTTTTTCTGAATTAAATTTTAGATCAAAACTATATAGGTTGGTTTAATATTTTTATTTCATTTCCCCTTGAAATTTCTTAAAGCTAATTTAAAAGAATTAATTTTAACTTTATCAATTTTCTAATTTGTAAAATTTCTAACGCTAAATTTTTGATTTGGTATGGCATTTGTAAATTTTAGCTTAATTTTATTAGCGGACCCGTTTAGCTATTCATTTAAGTTTTATTATTTATTAGGAATTTACTATAAATTCCTGGTTCTGATTTTCGTACATGTAATTATTCTAAGCTCAATGCTTAAGACTTAAGTGAATACAATTCGGAATATATTCATATAATATATATATATATATATATGTGCGTGCGTGTGTGTGTGTAAAAGGGTTATTATTACCTAAAATGATAAAGCTCAATTATCACCATTGGTGTGAGGCATAAACACCAAGCTAAAGATTCATGAGTAAATCGTATTACGAAATAGTCATACCGATTCCTAGTTCAGGTTGCGAAATTTCTACATGGTTATGTAATCACTACAAATGATTGCATATCGTAAAAGGTAAAGTATTATTATGTCGTACGAAATAGCTATCCATTGACTTTGAGCCTTTAGTAATAATTTACCTTTGAGAAATATTACAAAACTTACATTTTATATTTAATAGGATAATTGACGATTGGTTTTTATGTAATCATTGACATTTAACGTCTTATGTAATATCTGACCTCTCATGTAATGATGCATTAAATATAACGCCAAATATAAGTAACATATATTTCGAGGAAATTATCCTCATCTTCAGTCTGCCATCATAATCTTTGTAAACGTTATATACGGAAACATTAATGGTGTAATAATTACGATTTAATGATTTAATTAAATAATCTCAATAAATTTGTTGCTGATTGAACGTTTATTTTAGGGAATTGTGATTTAATCACCAAAGCCTCACATAAAATTCTTTCCCACTTATTACTGAAGTTTTTATATAAAATTTGAAAATCTTTTAAATCCGTCGTGCCTTTGTACATTTTTCTATGCGCAATAATATTATTGACATATCTCAATCGGTTATGTTCTTGAACAGGTGTGCGAAGTTGACGGGAAGTCTTTCTAATGTATGTGGCATTTTATCTATTACATGAAAATTTATGCACTAGATCATAAACTAAACCTATTAGGGTTTGAGATTTATTACTAAACATATTTATTGATTTTAACGATTTTGATACTATTTTCAACAAATTTTAATTATCTAATGATTTTGTGACAGACAATTTAAAATTTCTAAAACCTTCTGAATATGGAATTACCAAAACATGAGATTTTATGGGCTCACCATTATTAGGTGGGCTATGGTTGCCATTGTTTTCATCAGGCGCAATCATAAGGCGATCAATAGTTTCCTTAGTCAGTCTTTCTACAAACGCCTTACGATATCCATTTTTATTCAAAAGAGAAACCAGCTCTTGTATACTTTTGTTATACTTTTCAGACGTCGAAGATAATGATCAAGATCTAAAAATCAAACCCTTAGGCTTATAAAATACTATGACTATAATAGAAATATGATTGTATCTGTTGGCTTTCTATATATTTCGGTTTCAAAACCTTTAGCCGTTTTTTCGACTTATAAATCTAAAAAAATGAAAGAAAGCCCATTCATATAATTTTAAAAAGGAACAACATCATCAGAACTAGAAAATACTAAAAAGATATCAACGTAAGGAAATTCCGAAATCTGTTTCTCTAATTTTGAAAAAAAGATTGACGCAAGAATTGTAGTTAAAGGTGATCCCATAGCTGCTCCATTAACTTGTTGAAACCACTTATCATTAAAAAAGCAACATAAGAAGTGGCAAACCTCAACAATTCACTAAATGCAACTTCGTCTAATGTCAAAATATATTTCTTATATTTAGTGTTTTCGAGGTTTTATTAATAATGGACAATCATTTTTTCGATCTATATATTAGAAATTTTTTATTTTTTGACTATGATATCAATAAAACATCGATATCATTACTGATTCATAGTCAACAAATAAAAAATTCTTAATGTTATTGAAAGATGAAAAGAAATAATAGTTGTAAACAAAAATAAGTTTTTATAACAGAGATTTAAAAAACCAACTTCATACTTCTCTTGAAAAATTTTATGGAATTAAGTATAAGAGAAATATGGTGAAAGGATGTATTTATCATTCAATGTCTTTATCGTCTAGATATGAAAATTCCGCAAAAAGTGCCGATAAATTGGCTGAGCTCTTGATGAAGAGTTGATATTCAAAATCATTGTTATTAATGAGGATAAAACAGACTGTTGAAAAATTGTTAAAAAATTCTAAGGATCCATTTTTGAGAATGTTTGAGTGCAATTTGCCTAGTGCATGTAAATCGGACTTTGATATAAATAATATCATTAGAGGATATATAAATGATGATCCAAAAATTTGTGTTTGTATTGTCTTAGTTGTAAGGTTTTACAAATTAATAAAATTCAACAAACCCTATCAAACAGAATATATTCATTTAATCTGTTATTAATTTGATAATTATTAAATTGTTAAAAATATTAATCAATTTAATTGATCATTTTAATTAAATTACATTCTCACATCGATGAAATTTTAAATCTATTTCTAAACTTACCACTATGAAACCCGATAATATTTTAATGTTGAAAGTTTTTTTTGCGATTTAGATAGTGAAGTTTGTTTGTGGATTTGTATTTTGCAATTATAGTGTCGTCATTGTGTTTATTATTAGATTTCAAGTTTTGGGTGCAATGCCACACATTGGAATGACTGCCCGTCATTTCGCTCTTAAATTTTTGTTCACAGTCGACTTATGGAATTGATTGATATTAGTAAACGCAATTTCGTGCTGCAAGATGAAAATAAATGTAAAATTTTTATTAAAAATTTTAAAATATTTGATTGAAGGTTTCTTAAAATTTTGTTAAATTTCGATTCTTTAAAATGTAATAAAAATAAATTTTTAAAAAATTGAGATTTATAAAAAGAATTTATAATTTTTAATATAATATATTTTTAAAATATAAGAGATCAATGAAGAATTTTTTTTAATAAAGCAGTTTAAATCGATATAGTTTCAAGTTCGAATCTGCCTGACGATGACAGTGAGTCTGTCGAATATATTGTAGTATAATATATATGTTCGGTTGGCTCTTTCTTTTTTTTAATTCAATGACAATGCTTTGTAATTCTTTTAATTATTATTATTATTAAACGGTAAAATAAGAAATTGATTATCTTATAATTTAAAATTATTTCATCAATTTAATACATACTTTGCAGCAAGGGCTTATTTTTTTATATTTGATATTATTGTTATTATCAGTTAGTTATATTTTAAAATTTTAAATAAAAAATCAATTCCCTTTAGTAATTAATTTATAAATTTAAAAAAACCAAAACACCCATAATAACAAATATAGATTAGAAGAAATTTGAGAAAAAAATAAAAGAATCCAGAAGTGAAAATAAAAATTGTTGATGATATGCTTTGGGATATACCTCATGAATGCATGTTTGGATTGTGATAACATTTAGTTGATCTTTCAATAATTTCATTGCAATATAAATTTGTAAGTTAAATATTTATTGTTTGTGAAATTGTGGTTTAGTCTTCGCTCATAATAACACATGAACTTAAACGTACACAAAAAAGACTCCAGACAGTTCCGATACCATTTTACAGTAGACTAGGCTGAGCTTTTCATTTTTCTATATTAACCCTATAGGACCAGAAGTATATATCGGACACATTTCAAATTTAAGTATGAGTCAAATAAAAGAATCTTTTATACTAAATAAATGTATTATGGTACTTGTCTGTTTTTCACCCCAATTTGTAATTTTTATATTTTTACAGAAATTAATGCAAATTCATTTGTTATAACATTCTGTTATGTTAAATTATTTAATTAAGCATTTCAAATAACAAAATAGAATAAATAATTAATTAATAAAATATTAATATGAATTTATTACAATTATCCGCTTTATGCAATGATAAAAGAAGTAGTCTACAGTTCCTTCAACAACAACATGGAATCGTGCATGATTGACAATTAATTACACTTAAGTATTTATAACATCTGCATTCTACATTATTAAAATGATTTGTTATTGAAGTAGAAAAACTTTGTTTGAAATTTTTATAATTTTATAAATTATTAAATTTAATGATCATAAATTTTTTTTAAAATAATGTTAATTAATCAGACATCTGTAGTATGATTTTTATTAATATCCAACTTCAAATAATTTAGTATGTATTACTCGTCACTTGGTTCTATAAACGTTTAACGATATTTTATCAATAAATTGATATAAACGATCATTCAAAGATCAGACAATGAATATTTGAACTTTCTATGATTTTATATATTTATCTAATAATATCACTCTTTAATTCAAAAAAATAAATTAATGAAAATATTTTCATTTGGATCTCATTTTTTATCCTCCATTACTAAATTTGAATCTCACTGTATTTTATTTTGAAATTAAAATGAATCCTCTGTGAATTGTGTAGAATTATTTCAAGCCTTTCTAGTTAAAAATTACCTGATTTTCAAGACATTTATTAATTTATGAATATATTTTATTTCATTATCATCTAATGTTGTCTTAAATTTAATAGACAAATTAATAAATAGTAGGTCATTGATCTTAATCAGTTATTTTCATTTTAAATTTGTCTCACATGTTCATGAAAAATGTGATATAAATATTCTTTAAAACATTTTATGGATTCGCTTTTCCATATATTTAACATGCTTGCATATTTATAATCTTGAGTCATAAATTTTTTTTATTACAAAAATATAAAATTACAGTTTTTATTTCTGTTTGCATTTCATACAATAACTATCATACATTTTTGAATTTACAATATTTTGGTATAATTCTCATAATTAATATTATCTGGAAATTTTAAAATAAATTACGGGATTTGTTAATTTCTGATACCAAAATGATTATAAATTTGTTGATATTTAATGTGTTATGGAGATTGTTGCTAACAAGCAGTTCTGATATGAACTTGTTCTTTTCATATATCTGATTTATCAATAATTTTATCGCTTTTTTATGTAATTGTAAAGTATTGATGTTATTTTTGTTTTTTTATGTATGTAATAATATTAAATTATAAATGTATCCATTATAAGATAGTTTCCAAATTAATAAGAACATATACAATTATTTACTTGAATAGATTGGAAATTAATTTCTCAACTTGGTACACTAATCAGTACACATTTCATTTTGACATCTTGAGCTGTGACTGAAATTGAATGAATTGCATAGAATAATGTTGATCAATTAATATTATAATTTCTAATTGGTAAATAAGGCGAATTATCAAAATTTAAGTTTTTTTCGACACATTCTCAATTGAATTTTTTTTGATAAACTTGTTTTAATTGATAAAACTTCCTTTTATGTAATATTAAATTATTCTGTAATATATTCTTTCCAACGTGTCACTTGTTTGATATATATTTTAATAAATGTGTTCAAATAATTTATTTTAAGATTTTAAATAGATTTCTTGAAATTGTAAGTTTGTCTTATTATTGAACCTTTGAAACTTTATTTTTGATGATTGTTTCCTCATTGTTCAACTGAGTTATGATTTTTTTTAAAAGGATGTTTAGCAGTAATTGTGTATTTATTATGAATGGCCATTAAATTCAATATTTTCTTTATTTATATTTTGATTAAAGTAAGTTCTTCAAGTTAATTTAAGTAAATAGATGATTAATGATAAATGTAAAAACATATTTCTAGTAACTTTGAGTCATTAAAAATATTTGAAATTCTTAAAAATAGAATAAGAGGAAAATATTGGAATGAAGCTGGAATGGAATCCATATCAGAGAAAGGCATAATGTATGTGGATTTGCAGAGAAGTCAATGAGAGAACAAAGATTATTTAACAGAAAATCATTAAATAAATAGGAAAACAAATTGACTGAATTTTAAATAGTCATTTTTACGATAACACGATGGATATACAGAGAAGACACCCAAAATGCAAATTAATTATTTTATTTTTCAGTTGTTAAGCGAGAGGTAATCAGTAGATGAAAATGAATATAAGTTTAAGATAATTTGTCACACAGATTATTGAATTATAAAGAAAGTTCAAAATCGCCATTCATTATTTGCCTTAGGTAGGTATGAAAAAATGTACAGTAATAATATAAAAAAAATTTATTGAATCAAAGATGTGTGCATAATGCGATATTGCAAGGAAATTTGATCAAGTTTCTACATTTAATGCAGTTAATTATTTAAGTTTTCGAGTTAGAATAAAGGTTGGAAAAAATTAGAAAAAACAAATATAAAACTAATTTTTGACTTTTTAAAATTGAGAATTGATTTTTTTCGACAGAAATGTTTTTAATTAAAAACAATCCCAACTTGTATTTATAGATTTTGTTTTGTAAATCTGAATTTCATTCATTTAACTTTCTTATTTAATCTTATACTTGTTTTAATTTCTAATTTTTTTATTTTCCATTTAAATTTTAAAGTACATTAAAATATATGATTATTATGTCATCAATAAATGATTTTGTACTAATGATAGACTAAAATTATTTATGACTCAATTCTGTTTATGGTTTATTGAAAGAGATATAGCTTTCGTATTTTTTACTGTTTTTTAAAAACAAAAAAAAAATTTCATTGAACTTTGCTATACTTCATTAGGTTTATCAGAATTTTATTATATTTGTAATAAAATGATTTAGATGCGCCATTCCAATCTGCGGAATTATTGGACAAACAATCGGGTTTGTCGTCAATCGTTTTGCAGCAAGGAAATATGGGGAAATCAGATACTCCACAGGCAGAATCATTCTTAATAGTTTCCAATGCCAATTTGGATTCATCTTTTTTAAATTTGAAAAACGGTATGATAATCATTTATGTGAATTTTATCAATAACTTACATAAATTTTTATTCATAATTATACGATGCATTTTTAAATATTTGAAGGTTTGTTTTATGTTGAAATTGAGTGGCTACTTTTCTCAGCATATTACTAGGTTGTGTAAAAAGTTCCCGGGCAGTTTTGGATTACAATTTCAACATATAGAATGACAATGGAAACAAACACGATTAACCAACTGTTTTATTCAAGCAATGGTAATATACTAGATCGTGTAAAAAGAGTTTATTAACTTATAACTTCCATGTATACAAAGTGCTTTGTAAATTCACTTGCTGCTGCTGCTGCCCGGGAACTTTTTACACGACCTAATATTTAGATTTAATTAGAATTCTCTACATATCTGATTTAGAAATTAATTTGTTAAATTAATATATTTTGAATACAATGTTTTATGAAGAAACTTCAATTTTCTTTAACAAAAATGAACAGTAAGTGAATGATATTTTTCTTTTGTAAAGCTGTTTTTGTATTTTATGAACAATTTACATTAGAAGCTCTTAATCACATGTGAAACGGAGAGAAAGTCATTGATTACGTTGTTGAATTTATTAACACAGTGCAAAGATAGTCACTATGAGACTGAAATGTATAGAAAACCAACTGATGCTGGTCCTTATACTTCTCTAGAAAGAATTTTCGAATTTAAATAAACGATCGATATTAAGTTTTGAACGTTCAGTAAAAAGCCTTTATAATGTGGTTGGGTTGTTGATAAAGAATGGGTATTCAAAATTGCATTCAATTGGGAATGCCTGAGTGCAATTTGCTTGGTATGTGTAAATCGATTGTTAATGTATATAACATAAATAATGCATGCAAGTATGATGACTCTAAATTTGTGTTGGTATTACAAAGGTTTTACAAATTATAAGAAAACGATAAGTAAACAGTTGAGAAATTTAGGTTATAAGAACGTTTCTCTATGTTCATTAATAAGTCAAAAATTCTTGTTGGACTGTTTTCGGATGACGCTTATCAATTTACATGTAATATGTGTAATGCCACATACATTGGAGACACTTCCTGTCATCTCTGTACTCGAGTTTTTTTAGCATTGTCTATTGAAGGGATTGACCAATACCAGTGACCACAATATGGACTACTGCATGAGTAAAATATTAATGTCTGATTTTACTTAAAGATTTTAATAATTATTGGGAACTTGTTATATGTGAAGCATTTTTGATAAGATCATTGAATCCAAAGATTAATGTGCAAAATTTTATAAATACGAATATTTTTAAAATAGTTTGATTGGTAAAATTTGGATGTAGGAATATTTTAAAATTTAATTTATTTTAAAATATTTTTAGAAAAGTAAAATTTTCATTATATTGCATGATTAAATACAGTATGACTGAGTAATTTGTTTGATAAAATGAATTGAAAATTAATCTTGGTAAGTTTATGAACATAATTTTAAAAAGCTTTCTGATTAATTGTTTAAAAACGAAATATTTTTATAAATAAATATTTGGAACTTATTAGTATTTTAAATTTCAATGAATCACACCACGAAAAATGTTTTTAATAAGGAATAAGTAAAAATTTTGCTTGTTTATAAAATTTTAATATTGAAATATTGAAATTTTATAATATAAAATTTACTTAAACAAAGAAATATAATTTTAAAAATTAATTTAAAATTAAAAAAACCACCAATCCAGCTACAATATATTTCGACAGAATTTCTGCCTTCGTCAGGTAGTCATTAACTTTAAACTATTTCGAATAAACCATTTGTATTTAAACAAATTTCTGATTTTAAATTCTCCAATTATTTTATCAAAAATTTTATTTTCACTTTAAAAAAATAATTATTTTTTCACCAAAAATTCAAAATAAATATGTACATTAAGTGGTTAAAAGGAAAAAATTAAATAAATTTCAAAATTCAGTGCATTGAATACAGACTAATTTACAAAAAGCAAAAAATTGAGATATCTAATTCAAATTTGAATAACTTGCAAATGTCCTTCTGTCAAAATATTTATTCAAAAACTAGGAAAACCATATAAATTGAAAACAAGTTTTATCATTCAGAACTTTACCTTGTATGTTCTTCTTTCCTCACTTAATCATGCATATTCTTGTTTTACTTTTATATCTTTTAATAGATGGTATTTTTGTTTACATTTATTTTTATTATTTATTTCTAATGGCATTTAGTTATTTTTATTTACATTTTAATTTACTTAGTATAGTACAGTTTCTGTTTTCGAACATATTAAAAAAAATTAATTTAAAATGATAATCATTTTGAATTTAACAACATTGTTACAATCATGTGGCATTAGTGATATCACACAAGTTTACTTCATATATTTGTTATATTTAAATAAAATTATTATAAAACCAAGTAAAAGATCAAAAATACGTATTTTAATACACCTATTTGTTTTTTATCTTCCCCGATTCATTTCTCTTTTTCATTATAAAATTATTTTAAAAAATGCTTCGTTACATGGATCAGTATATCATCAAAATTACATTAGGTATTGCAAATGTTGCAACACTAACTGAATTTTAAGATGCGCTTAACAAATATTATTTTAAATGATACGTTTTAAATTGTAAGTTGTGCCAAGACCACTATAAATTCAAAACTAATTTAAAATGTGCTATTTTAGATATTATTTAGTCTAAAAAATTTCAAATTTTACAGTTTTAGGAAACAATACTTTTGAGGTTCATAGTCTGAACAAATCAAATAATCAGTCATTGGAATCGAAGACAGATTCGATCTCTGATAGTAGCATGTCATACAATAAAAAGTCTTTAGCGCCGAAGGTTCCTATTTTACCATATCAACCTTTAACACACAACCGAAATTTCAAGCAAGAAAAAGTGGATACGAAAATCTCTATGAAAAAGGTTAGATTTGAAAAGTGAATTTCTTATATAGTTATGTTTCCAGTCCAATCATCTGCCAAGGCCAACTACATTCCCTAGAATAACTATTCCCAAACAGTGTGATGTTATTGATACAGTAGGGCCCTCGAGTTCTTTTCTAAACACCCCTGATGTTATTAATACTCTTGGTAAGTTTTTAATCATTTTTTGTGGGAAATTATCAAATCTTATTTTTCAATGTACTTGCTAAATCTACTTTTTAAGCTGGATATTTGATTATTATAAGTACTCGTATTTTTATTTTTCTCTTTTTAACATCTTTTTTAAACAATATCATTCAAAAATTAAGGTCTATTGGCCAAAAATCCAATTCAATGAGTTAAAATTATTTAAAATAAATAACAAATGTTTTATGAAATCTTCATAACAAATTCAATTTTATTTGTACTTTTTTTAATTTTGGCGCACCAAATTCGATTTTGACATTGGTTCTAACGTTTAACGTGTAGATTTTAATTAAATGTCGTTTTTCTTTCTATGAAATGTGTTATATTTAATATTTGATGTGTACGTGTAATATAAAGTGGGGTATTAACTGTAATTTCAATTGAGAACATAATGAATGTGTATAATAGTTTTAGATGTACAAACTCTCACGCTGGATGACTTTAAATGACTTTAAGTCCAGAACTAGTCAGCGAGTAATGCATGGAATAGCTTTCCTGCATAATGACTTACCAACTTACTGATTTCTGGATGAAATCATTCATTATGCTCAACTAAATACCTCACGCATATTTTCAAAGAAAAATTAAAGTGAAAATCCGTAAAGTGAAGTTTGAGTGACATATTACAGGCTAGACATTTATAGTTCATCATATTCTTTAAATATTAGACAGTCGTGTTGATTTTGAAGCTGATATCAAAGTGCCATTAAATCGCTTATAAATAAGCAGTAGCCTTAAATGTTGTCCGATGAAAAAGTTTCGCAGAACTCAGTTTTCTCAAAAGTTCATTGCATCAAAATCTTTATCAAGTACTTTGACAAACTATGTGATGATGCCTATTTTTCTATATGAAAGACTCCTCTCTTCTTTTATTCGCTATGATGGCAGAAGCAAAGAATCTAGTTTTTGATAGCTTGCTCGTCCTAAACGTCCATATGGAAAAGGATAATTTATGAAATGAAACATAGAAAAAGTGAATAAAATTTTGAATCCAAATTACACAAAACTGCATAATTTCTGTATAGTAGGTTATTATAATTCGCCGTACAATTGAAGCTCGTATTAGTTAAAATATTGAAAATAGTTTAATGTATGGTCTAAAAAATTTTACAGCATTCAGTTTAACTTTCTACGAGTTTATGATATTCTACAATTGAGCGTTTTTACTCTTTATATATCTGAAAGTGTAAATGTTAAGGAAGAAATGTTTGACATAGCTTCTATCGAAATACCATGTAGTATTAATGTAATGAAAAGGTTTGGATTGACTCTAGATAAACTTATTAGAGTAGTGATAGACGGAATGCCTGCAATTAGGGGTAAAATAAGTCTCGTTAGTCTTTTAAACAACTGTCTCAAGATTCTAAGTTTATTATCCCTGAGCATCTCATAGCGAAGTACTTTTAATACGAAATAAAATGCCGAATGACGTAACAAATGAGAATTATCCAGTTATCTCTCCTTATGTATTTTAAGGTGGCTATTAATTTACAAATTGTTGAGTCGACTTGTGGAACTCCAAAATCCTATCATAACATTTACATAATAAAAAAGAGAAAAATGCCTAGAATTAACAAATGAAACTTAATGTTCTTTACAGTCAAAATGGAACATTTGCAGACATTTAATTTTACTTTACATAAAAAAATATTTTTATATATATATATATATGATAGTAGAAAAGTTGAAGGAATGCGTAATCAGATTGGAAGAATTGAAATCGAATTTCAAACGTATGTCTGAGAATTTGAAACGATTTAAATCTACAATTATATAATATATAAACTCATTTATTTACTTATTGAAAATGGATTTCTAGTTTCTGAAATAATATTTGTTGCACTGCACAAGTGGCAGAGAAATCAGTATTATTACAGATGAAAGAGGATCAGGCATTGCAAATACTGCACAAAACTAAATCTATTATTGAATTTTGGAAACCCTTATACACATTCAAAGTTGGTTGTCGTCTAAAATATCATTGTACTCCACGTTGTAGTTTATGAAGTCACAATGGCATTCGAAGTTGACCAATCGACATCTCATAGATTTTCTTCGAACTGCTTTTACATCTTATACACCAAATTTTTATTATTCCACCTAAAATTTTCGTTCAATGTTTACTTTTTAATATATTTTTTATTATTTTTTTCTTATACGTTCTTATACTTTACTTATAACTGAGACTTACGTAACATACGTCATGATATTGATTAAATAAAATAAATTTTGAGTTATGTACGATGATGTGGCTCTTTATAATTCTTATACTATATGAAACCCGGAATGCGACTCTCAAGAGTCCAAGCGCGCCGACACATTATTTTTATTGGTTAATAATTTATCATTTTACACCTTTAAATAATTATGATGTTTATAGTTGTCTAATACCGAAATTCTATAGACATATCAACATTAAATTCTATTTAGTACTTTGTTGGTCAATCTTTAAATCATAATCTGTGATTCTTTGTATTTTATTTTTGTGATGCTATCCATTTTTGCGATAATGTGAAAATATATCACAATAAAGATTGAAATTTTTTTAATATTTCTGGTTGCAATACTCGTTTCGGTTTTGCGTTTAACACTCAAATAATTCTTATTTGTTTTAGTTTTCTGAAAGTGTTATATTGTGTATTATAACAATAATTCTGTAATATTTTGTTTTAAAATTAAAAATAATTTAATAACTATGACATCACTCAAGAAAACTATAAAAAATTGAAATTAAAATACTTTATATTAAAAAATAAGAAGCCGATTTGTTTTATATGTAGACAAAATTTATCTAATATTAAAGAATGCAATTTGAATCGACATTTTACGACTTTTCGCTCAATATACGATACATGCAAAAGAAATCAAAGAATTCAAATTGAAGGCTCTTAAGAAGGAACTATTCACTCAGAAAAATATTTTTGGAAAAAAAAATTTTCTACCAAAACCAGACAGTGGATATGGTGATGTAATATATTTTTTTGAAATCGTATGGTTAAGTTGCGGAAGTTGTTTCAAGAAATTTTTGGAACTTCGAACTATCAGACGAACAATAGGCACTTGACCCTTCTATTGTTTTCGATATACGTGATCATTTGAAGTTTTAAAATATGAAACTTCAAAGAGAAAATATACTAATAACTTGAATATTTTCACATCTAAATGCATTCAAAGAAAAATCGAGACTTTGACAAACACAATTCATAAATGCAGTAATTTCTCATATGCTTGATATTAATAATACACAAATTAATTTTCAGAATTACTCCGTAAAAAATCTAAATTTTATAAGGATGTTATTGGTTTTGTCAAATTTTAAAGTTTCATGTTATACGATGTAAAAAAAATATTCAAAAGAAATATAAAGTATAAAATACGATAGACAGATAGTCCTTTGTTCAAACGATTTCATGAAGGTTTTGGAACTTCAAATTTTTTTAGTGCAACCAAAACATGAAGGGTTGAAGTCAAACTTACGTTAATATATCTGAAAATATAAATTTCTTCTAATCTCACAAAGAATAATTTTTTATTAAATATTTTGTGGATGTTGTTAGTACGATTTTATACAAGAAAATCATATTAACTAATGTACATGAGTGTTAGAATTAAAATTTAAATTGTTTTAATAAATATCATAAAGCTTCTTCTGTTGAATTCATCGTGCATGATCCTAGACAAATGATTACGATGAGAAATTTACTAATAGGTTTCCATAAAAACACCTAAAAGTCCAAAATTTTTGATATATTTACACGTATTATGCTAGTTTTTTTCGAACTTATACTGTTTAAATTTAATTACGGATATAATGATGTTGAAATTATCAATTGCTTATCATTATTTTTATTTGAAAACAAACTAAATGTTTGTGTTTTATTTATAATGGAATTATTGATTTCTTCAGAGACTTTAGATTCGTCCAATAAACAGAATAATGCCTCGATGAAATCGAACATATCACTAGTGAACAACACTTTCTCTCTTTCTAATGCTATGGATAGTTATGATTTACGAACTCATGCTAAATCAAATTTAATGTCAGATTCATCAGATATAGACCTTATTAATCAACCTTCCCCTTTATTATCCAACTTCAATCCTATGCCACATATTGTTTCATCACATTCAGTTTCTGCTACAAATATGAACATACAAAATATTAAATCTATTCAATGTGCTGAGTCTAAAAGAAAATGGGACTCTTCAGGTGTTATATTTAATTGTATTCTTTGTATAATATTATCATTATATCAGATAAGTAAATAATAAAATAAGCCCTTGCTGCAAAGTAATAATCATATTGATGAAATAATTATTATTTTGCAGAAAGAGCTTATGTTATTATTTACTTATCTGATATTTTAATTTATGCTGCTACCTAGGGATCATCGTTTTATACTTTTATTATTATTATTATTATTATTATTATTATTATTATTATTATTATTATTATTATTATTATTATTATTATTATTATTATTATTATTATTATTATTATTATTATTATTATTATTATTTATTATTATTATTATAAAGTAATAATAAATGTGTAAAGATATGTATATACCAAATTTGGCAAAATAATACTGTGATAATAAACAAGATATCTATGTAAGTAAAATAAATTTATATATATATATATATATATATATATATAAACATTAACATTTTCACTGCTTAATTTTTAAATTTATACAATTTGTTTTTCATAATTCGGTAATAAGGCTTGGTTATAAAATATTAAATAGTTCTCCAAGGTACAAAATAAAGATCAAAATATAATTTAAGAAATGCTAGTAAATTTTGGAATTAATCATTTGAACCACTTTCTAGAAAAAATTGCCAACATTTTACTTTTGTTCTGATTACTAATAAACTCTTTAAAAAATATCTTTAATGTATTCTGCCGTCCAAGAAATATGTTTAATGTTCAATATTTTTCAATTTAAAATATAAAGCCTTTAATGTCTTTAACCTACTATGTCTTTAGCTATTGTTTGCCGTAGTGAGTTTTTATATGGAATTTCATTTTTTAAATTACTTGCAAAATGAGTATCAATGAAGAAGTTTTCCCGAGGAAAATATGTTGGCAATTAAACAGTTTGTAAATTTTTAATTTCTAAAATAAAATATAAATTCGATGACACTTCAAAAATGTATTTGTTAGGATATGTTGACAAAATCTTTCAAAATCAAAGTTGAACAGAATAGATTAATGACTTGTATAAAATACATATTATATCCATCCCATAAAAACCCTATTTAATTTACTGATTTGTAGTTATAATGTAATAAAAAATATAATATCAATTGGAGGTTTGATCTTAAAATTCAGAACTTTGACTGTATTTATTTTAAAACCTCTTGTGGGATTTGGCTGAGAACAGTGAGTTCAAGGTGTCCTTGTTTAATAAAAAAGTATCTTGTGTTAACATCTGTAGTTTTTCAATATTGTCTAGTTTAGTTTTTTGACATAATTTTTTCAGAGAATTTAGGATAAATAAGTCGTTGACATTTTTTTCAGTTGATTGAGTGAGCTCGGTTATAGTGTTAATAGTTAATATTGTCACCGCAATAATTTAACTTTTCATCGTATGAACGGTCATTGCTAACCAGAATAGTCACATTATTTCATCTTAATATAAACTGCTGGGAAAATTTCATTAGACAACATATCACCAAAATATTAAAGAATCAACTGTGTAGGTATCTTTATAATAGCTTTTCTATGACATCGGCATATTTTTGAATCGTTTGCTAAATATTGGTAAATTCTTTCTCGGTGTATCATCGTCTTTTTACTATTGTGATTATGCAACATGGACCATTGTCATCAACGATGACAATACTGTCAAAACCATTTCAATTTTTTCACTTTCTGATCACCAGTTTAACAAATGTCCATGTGTGAGTTTCTGGAACGTAGTTAATGCTGTGGTTAAACCGATATAAAAATTTGAATTTTAATCCAATTCTACCTGATCTGTCACAGGATAGTATCTGTAAATCACTCAACCAATCGAGCATAATAATATAGTACTTTGTTCAAGTGGCGAACGCATATTTTAACTGAGGTAGCCGATATACATTGATTGTGTTGGTGGCCATGATACCAATTTAGGGTATCGATGTTCATTAAGCTTCAAAATTTGTACTGAAATAACAAATTAAACAACTTTTTTTTATTTAGATTTAAAATAGTTTAGTTCATCATAAGCGCGCTTTCAACATCGTTTTCTGAGTCAGAGACTGAGTCCATCAGCGTAATACGTCTGTTATTAGATACGTATATATTGCTATTGGCACTGTTTGAATCATTTTTTGTATTAGTCTTCAACTGATCGTCGTTAATAGCAACTGTTATTTCTTGTCCAATAAGTGTGACCAAGTTTGTAAAGTATTTATCGCAATTTATACCAAAATGTTATCAGCATCTTCGAGACATCTGTTAGTTTAAAATTTAAATAAAAAATGTTCATACAGTAATTATTTACGCGATTATTCTCTGATGCCATATCGTGTTGTTTGGACTGATATTTTGTTATTTCATTCCGGTTCGGCTCGGGCTTTATTTTAAAAATTAATCAAAATTTTGATCTTTATGAATTTTTATTATATAATTTTATTTGCCCCAATGATGAATGAATTAAAATAAAATTTACGCGAGTAAATTTCCTTGCTTACATAAATTTAATTGTAATTAGTCCAAAATGACGGCATTTCCATACCATATACTTGGAAACCTAATTTCTTTTTTTCGGGTCGGGTCCGGTCGAGTTCGGGTTGTGTAAATATTTTACCGGCCCGTGCAGGTCTCTGCTTCCTACACATAGATTAATCGTTAAACCGAATTTTAATCGTTAAAATAAAATAAGTACAAATCAATTAATTAATTTTTAATTTCCGCAACATGATATATAGATTGATAGATTGACTCAATAATATTCTTATTTTGCATGATGATCTGATCCTCCTATTTTTAGGTGCTGCCTCAATTAACCAAGATCAGAAGCCTTTAAAAAAGGCATCTTTAGATAATTCCGATAATTCTTAACTATCTAGATTTTTTATGATAATCTTCATACACTATTTTAAAATAGATTTAACGTTTTTCAGATTTTCACCCAATTGAAACTGACGTTGTGTATTGCGCTTGCATAATTACTTTCTTATTGACTTCATCAAAATTAGTCTAATTTTAAAGTTTTATTAAACGGATTATTATTCGCTTCAATATAATGTGTATTAGAAACGGGATATGTATATAATATGCATCTTTATTCGGTATTTTATTATTTAAATGGTACAAAAGGTTCATAATCGAGTATGAAACAAATTGAATATCGTTGATAAATTATTTTGTTTTATATTTTGAATATTAACTCAAATGGTGCAGTTCATTACATTTCCATGGTCAATCTATGTAAAATTTGTAAACATTGTATACATTCTCTGTTTATGTAATTGCTTGCTGATTTATATTTAGTTTCTATTTTATTATTTAAATATCAATGTTAAATGTACGTCAAAAAATTAAGAACGAGCCTTGAAATTTTTTACATTATTATGATGATTTGCATTTGTATCAAACCAATAAAACGTTATATTTTGTCTTTAAGGGCTTATTTTTTGGATCTCCCTTATTTTTGGGCTTGTAAAGAGAAAAGTTGTTTTTTTACCTACCGTAATTTCCGCGCCATAAGCTGCTACTTTTTTTCGTTTTATTTCTTAAAAATGACGTATGCAAGTTATTCGATAAATAATTTTTTAACGACTGTGACTGATACGCAGTGATGGTTTTATGTAGTGAAATGCATTACTGGTATACCATCAAGCCAGTTGCTGGAAGCTTAGATACGGTACACGCAAATATTAGGCTATAAGATTATCAAATTACAGTATTTTCCGGAGTATAAGTCGCTACTTTTTTTCTTGAAAATGACGTGTGCGACTTATCTGTTGAATTTTCCGAAATTATCTGGATTTCCTCCTCTCGTGACTTATAGGGCGTAAAATACGGTACTTAAACTTTATTATTAGAGTCTATTCTAATATTCATGATACTGAAATTATATAATTCTGATATGGCAATCTCGCTATTTGTAAATTTTCTCAGAGCTTTTTAGTTTGGATGACAATATTAAGAATGCTTGTTGACACTTTCTTCAGGTCATCAATGCTTATAAAATTTATAAATTGTAAAAAATTATAAGAAAAAGTAAGAAAGCTGACAGGAAAAAATCCAAAACTTTCTGTTATTTAATAAATTGAATGACAAAGGTACAGTAATATTTATATATCATGAATATTTTAAAAGCTAACTGAAAGCAACGGAACGTACTTCACTGTAAAGTCGCCTTAATTTTCTTTTATTAAACCATGGAAGATGCAATCATACCTCTGTGGACTACAAGTTCAACACAGAAACTGGTAACAAGCTATCAGACTACTGTTGAGGTCTCGATTTTAGTGAGTCTCAACTTGCACTGGTTACTTATATAAATCAGAAGACAAAGTCAAATATATGTATATACTTTATTTATAAATAAAATTTACCAAATATTCCAAGACTCAGATTCTTTCAAATAAATACAAACTGTTTCAAAGCAATAAAAATTGGGTGCGTGCTGTATAATTGTTAAAATGTATGTCGGTGCGTGTTATGTGAATGCGTGCAAAAATAATGTAGAACGTTATCTGTTCGATTTTAAGATCTCAAAAAAGATTTCCTTTTTAAGATCACTTCTTAGGTAAAAATTTAAGGGCGATTTGGAATGAAAATCCCTCAGTATTTATACTGAAAAAAATATGTATTTATTTATTTTATTTTTTTATTTCATGCGTATTTTATTTGTTTAAAAAAAAATTTATTTATTTATCCTGTTATATTTCGAAAATTATACAATTATTTGTTTAAAATTTATATTTTAAAAATTATTTATTTATTACAATCTGTTTCGAAAATATTTCGAAAATTATTTATTTATTTAATAAAGTTATTTGTTTAAAATTTATATTTTAAAAATTATTTATTTATTACAATCTGTTACTTATTTTAAAGGAATTTATTTACCCAGTCTGTTTATTTTATTTCTGTTTTTTATTTACTGAATTTATTTTATTTCTGTTTGTTAATTCAATTAAAACCCAAACCAAAGATTTAATTATAATAATACAGCATAATAAAAATAAAATAAGAATTAATTGTTCCAATTCCACACAGGATGGTAAAATCATGTTCAAATAACATAAAAATTGATTGTTCAAATAACATGTATAAAAAGTAACATATAAAAATTGATTGTTCACATCAAATTGTTATAATTAATAATTGTCATTGATGCACAAGGAGTTGATTTGTCGGGGATAGATCGAATATTGATTTGTTCTGCTGGGATTAAGAGTCTGCTGGGATTAAGAATATGTTGATATGGGATTCTGTATTTATTTATTTTTATGCCCGTTCCTCAGCATATATATTCACCCTGAACTTGCTGGGCCCCGCCTTGTAGTATTTGTTTAGGATAAATGTGGAGATGGGTCTACCCTCATCATCCAACATTCCTCCCTGGGCCGTTAAGATAATGTCCGCATTATCTTTCTCTGTCCGTACCATTTCCACTTCTACGTCTTGAATCATCATTTTCGTTCTCTTGAACCCTTTTCCCAATGCTAGGTTCAGAACATCTCCTTCATTAATTCTCCTTCCGAAGTGGTGGCACAAATCTCTTTCTGTAATTTTTTCTTTCTCTTTTTCTATGACGAAGTATGGCTCTTCTATTTCGATATCGGGTTCTGAGCCTAATTCTTCTGAGTCTTCTGTATCCATAGTATCTGTCTCGTTTGTTTCTTCTTCGCATGACAAATACTCGTCGTCTGAATCCATATCACATTCCATTTGTTTGGATGTTGTTGGCTCTTGCGGTTCCAGTTTAACTGTTTCCGTGAGTTTTTGTTTCTTGTTCTCTTTTATAAAGATGACTTCATCATCGCTATCCCGTAATTCGTCTTCGAATGTTCTTCGGGTGCCATCTTTATTGAATTTTAATTCGATTTGGGAAGGTTCAATATACATGTCTTCTTCATTGTCTTCCTGGATCTGTGATAGTATTTGTTCCTTGTCATCATTATCCGAGTTCCATTTGATGACTTCTTCCCATTGTTTTTCTACGATTCCATATATCGCTTTTAATATTATTGTTGTTGATGCTGTGGAGAAGGGTTCGGGTTTTTCAAGAAGGTCATTGATTATTTTGTCTTTGTACCACTTCTTGTGATGGCTTATAATGTGGTACGCCAGGTTTGATAGCTTGATTTTGTGTGGGGCGACATTCTTCACAAATGAGCTCATAAAGTTATCTTCCGACATTTCCCGCACTCCCATTATGTTGTCTAGATCTAAGGTGAGTGCTTTCAATTTGCTCATTATATCGAATCCTATTATTATTTTTCCACATAATATTTTTTGAATGTCGATTAGGGCTTGATATTCATCTTCATTTCCCACGATATTTTCTCTGTTGGCCATTGTTTTTTCGGGATAATAATGCATGATCTTTGTTCTTGGTGTGATTTTTTTATTGTATATGGCTATCCCTTTACCGTTTCTGATGTTGACATCTACCGGCCTCATGTTATCATTTGAATCACACACCAACTTTACGTCCACAAACATAATCAGATTTTGTTTCTCGGTGGCCGATAGTTCCTTGTGGGTGAATGATTTTTTTCCTCTGATGATTTCCCCGTACATTTGCAATCTCGACGGTATTGTTGGTAATAGTCGGAATGGGTTTGGGATTGTTGGAACGTACAGTACTTCTATTGCGATGACACAAGGTAGATTGTTCATCTGTACTGTTAATTCGTTAAAGTCATTTGGGACGCTTCTGTCGGTTTTGATTGTTTTGATAACCGCTGTGCACATACTTGTTGTTATGAGGGGTATCTTTTGTTGACATATTGAGACTTCTGTTCTCGTCATGTGGAATAATATCCGATGTGGAACTTTTTTCCCTCGTTTTGCTGCATCATCTGCGTTCGGGAATCTGTCGTATGCACCAATGAGCTCATGCAGTTTAACTCTTCGAGCCTCATTAAACTTTATTAGGTGCAATTCCCTTTCTTCTAGTTCCACTTTCATTTCGTTGGGAATACACACTTGGTTTGGGAAGCTGCGGACAGTAATAGGGTTCCATCTGAACATATCTTATTTTGCAAGTTCTTGTAAAAACTGCCATAGTGTTGTTGATCAGGCAATAGTATTGCACTTTTTGGGATCTGGATTGCATTGTCAACTGGGGTTGATTAGATTGATTGTTTTGATTGAATTGCTTTGCTTGGTGATTGGGTTGTATTGTCAACTGGGATTGATTAGATTGATTGTTTTGTTTGAATTGCTTTGCTGGGTGATATTGGTTGAGTTTGGATTGTATGTTTGGATTGGTTCTCTTTCTAAAAATAAAATATAAATATACATATTTGGTGCGCATTTGAGGTTTTCCTTATACGCGTTTTTATATAAATATATAATTTTTATTAATATTATTGACCATACTATTTTATATTGTTGATTATTGATTTTATTAAACGAGAGTAGATATTGTATATTGACCTGGTACATATTTATCCAAGTGAAAATGCCCTGGTACACTTCTGACCAGTCGGTGCCGATACCGCTGCCTTTTCCACTTGTACTTTTTGTAGATTTGTACACTACTAACTATTGCTAATATCGCTATTGCTAAGATGCTGGCTGATATTACATAAAAAGGCCATAGTGGTTTTTGTGCCTGTTTTTGAAATGCTTGTAGTTCGTTCCAACTTTTTATTACAATGGGTTTTCCCGTAGGTAATTTAATTAGCTTTTCTTTAAGTTGGATTGGTATTCTATAGGTTTTCGTTATTACTTCATCTATTATGGTTTGAGTTATTGCTTTCGGGGTTGTTATATTCATGTTAGGGCTTGAATTAATTTGTATTATTACTGGTGTTGTATTTCTGATTACTTTCTTTGTCATTTTGCGTTTTTTCGTCTGCGTGGTTTTTACCCTTTTACATTGTATTTGTGATGTATCGTAGTCTGTATCCCATTGAGCGCATAGAGTGTATTGAGTGTTGGGTTCTAAGTTAATAAATTTAGCGTTGTCTCCCCTTTCGAACTCATTAGTGGTTTTTTTCTCTCTTTTTTCCATAAATTTTGGTTTGGTATTTGTTGATTTTAAGTATAAATCTCTTATCGGCTTTTTATTTAGATTGAATACGTTAATTTCATGAGGTAAAATATTTATTAAAATGTCTCTATCTCCCATAAATTCGGTTTTGTACTTTTCTTTAACATTAGTTGTATTAATTATTCCTATGATTGTTAGGAAGATTGCTGACATCATTAACCCTTTCTGGGATCGTAAATTATATTTATGTGTGGGTCCCTCTACTATTTCTGATTCCGCTAATTTGCATCTGTTTACATGCACTACTATGGGATCCTCATTTTTATGTTTTTGTATATGTAAGTTTTCGTTGATTACTTTAACTACTTCATATGGACCTTTAAATGGTCTTGCTAATTTTGTCGTTTTGCCTTTTCCCACTTGTGGAGACATAAGTCTAACCTTATCTCCCACTTTAAAAGTATGGGGTTTACTTGTTTTATCGTAGTCATCTTTATATTGTTCTTGTCTAAATTTAACTTTTAAATTAGCTACTTTATATACCTCTTGCATTCGCTCTTGCATTAAAGTTACGTAATCTGGTGCGTCTAAATATTGTGATACTCGTGGTTCAAAAACTGTATCAATGGGTGTTGCAGGTTCTCTTAGAAACATTAAAAGTACGGTGAATACCCTGTTGTCTCGTTGGGTGTGATATTATGGATGTATGTGCATTGACTTACGTATTCATCCCAATCATCTTGATTTTTTCCCACAAAAACCGCTAATCTACTGAGAAGTGTGCCGTTAAATCTTTCTACTAATCCATCAGTTTGAGGATGATACGCTGTTGTATTAATTTTATGTATGTTAAATATATTAGCTACCCTTTTGATTATTTCACTCATGAAATTTGCTCCCTTATCAGTTAATAGTTTTCTAGGAGTGCCGATTTTAAAAATAATTTTTTCTACAAGTAGTTTGGCTACTGTTTCTGCTGTCTCATCTTTGGTTGGAAATGCCTCTGCCCATTTAGTAAAATAGTCGCTAAAAACTAATATATGTTTGTTTCCATTAATAGTGGTAGGTAGTTTACATAAAAAATCCATAGCACATAGCTCCATTGGCGATGTTGTAGCTGGTATTGGGTGTAAGGGTGCTTTAGTTTTTGTCCCCGTATTTTTTCTAGTTGCGCATATTGTGCATGCATTGCACCATCTTTTAACATCTTTTTTTAAGTTATCCCAATAATATTTTTGTAATAATCTGCTTGCTGTTTTTCTACTTGATAAATGACCCCCTAGAGCCCCATCATGATATTGTAACAAAAGAATTTGTCTTAATTTTTGTGGTACTACTATTAACTGTTTTCCACTAAAATCCTCAATAACAACTAATTTCTTTGCGATTTTATATTTTTGATTTGTCCCTTTTCTAATTTCCTCTCTAATCTTAGAAATTTCTATATCTTTATTTTGTTCTTCTTGTATGTCTATGGGCTTTTCTGTCACTAAGGCAAAAACTTCTAATGCTCCTAGCTCAGGAATGCGTGATAGTGCATCTGCATTTTTGTTTATCCTGCCTGGTTTATAAATAATCTTGATATGCATGTCTTGTATTTTCATTGCCCATTTTAAAAGTCTACTTGATGTATCTTTATGTTTCCAAAGGCCTTCTAATGGTTTATGATCCGTTCTTATTATCACTTCCGTTCCGTATATGTATGGTTTGAATTGTTTTAATGCAAATACTATGGCATAACATTCCTTTTCTATGGTTGAGTACCTAAGTTGTGCTCCTTTTAATGTTTTACTTGCATATGCTATTACGTAATCTTTACCCTTTTCTTCTTCTTGTCCTAAGACTGCCCCTACGGCTTTCCCGCTGGCGTCCGTCATGACGATAAATTGTTTCTTAAAGTCTGGGTATCGTAATATTGGTGCTGTTATTAATTTCTCCTTTAGCTGGTCAAATGCCTTTTGATGTTCGAGTGTCCATTTCTTTTGTGGTTTATTGATTTTATCATTTATTGTCGGTACTATTAATACTCCTTTACTCTCTCCTTTTGTTTTAACTCCTTTTGTTAGTTCTATCATGGGTGCTGCTATTTTTGCATAATCTTGTATAAATTTACGGTAATACCCGGTTAATCCCAAAAATCCTTGTACTTGTTGCAACGTTGTTGGGACTGGGAAATTTTTAACAACTTCAATTTTATCTGGGTTGGGTGTTATACCCTCTACCGTGACTATGTGGCCTAAAAATAGCGCTGATGGCTCTGCCCATTTACATTTTGTCGGTTTGATTTTAATCCTTGCCTTTTTTAGTCTTTGTAACACATTTGCTATATCTTTTAAATGTTCCTCAAAAGTTTTTGATGCAATTAATATATCATCCATATATACTGCGCAATGTTGTACGTCTACTAGTATTGTATTCATTAGGCGCTGGAATGTTGCGGGTGCATTAGTTAACCCAAAAGGTAGTCTCGTGTATTCATACAATCCGTCTTCAATGACAAAAGCAGTTTTTTCCGCATCCCCCTCTTCCATTTGAATTTGCATATACCCCTTATTTGCGTCTATGACTGTAAAATACTTAGTATCTCTTAGTTTATCATATTGCTCTTGTGCTTTCGGAAATGGGTATGAATCTTTAATTGTTACATCATTTAATTTACGGTAGTCAATGCACATTCTAATTTCACCATCTTTTTTCCTAACTGGTACAATGGGTGATGCCCATTGTGAAAAACTTTGTTTTATTACGCCCGCCTCTTTTAACTCCTTTATTTGTCGCTTTATCTCTTCCCTTAATTTATAAGGTACCCCATAAGGTCGTTGTTTTATTGGTCTGGCGTTCCCAGTATCGATTACGTGTTTAATGATGTCAGTATCACCCAAATCAAACTCATGTTTTGCAAATACGTCACTATATTCATCAAGTAAAGTTTGTAATTGAAATTGTTGGGTTTCATTTAAATAATTATTATTAATTTTTACTTTATCATAAAATTTGACGTTATTTGTCTTACTCAGTTCGACCACTTGTTCACTGTCGCCTCTCATTACCATCGTTTCACTCATTTCAAATGTTTGCTCTAATTCACCTTTGAACAACTTTCCCAATCTTGTTCCTTTGTGAATTTTCACATTGCTTCTTTCGTAATTAGCAATTCTAATTGGAATTATTCCGTTTTTTGGTATAACACATTCGTCGGTTAACATTATATTATGATTTTTTGTAATTGACTTATCCGGCTCAAAAATAAAAGTGTCCTCACTTTTGACGTTAACTTTTATTGGAATTATATGATCACAGTGATATTCTAATTCGAAGGCTTCCAATGCTACTACTTCCGCAAATCGTGATTCCTGATAATTTGCTTTCCGTTTGATTGCACCATCAGTTAAGTCGATGACGCAGTTATCTAGCTTGCGAAGGATATCTATTCCTAGGATGCATTTACTTCTGCATTCAGTCATTACTTTGAATACATGATTAACTGTTCTACTCGGAAAATGAACAGTGAGCTCAATATCTCCTCTCACTTGCATGGTATGCGACGACATAGATATTATCGTATCATTTGTGCTTTTTATATCCTTTTTTCGATTTCTGATAACTGATCCTCTCTTATCATAGAGGCTGCTGCTCCGGTATCTACTAGTGCTTTGATGATTATATTATCGATTAATACTTGGATGCTTGGTCTGGCTTCATTGAGTTCTCGTAATATCTCATTTGCTTCAATGCCGTAACATCCATAGGTCTTTCTTGTTACGCAATGACAGTTTGTTATTTTGTTATCCATATTATTACTCAATTCTCTCAGTTGTTGGTTTTGACTGTCGTACAATCCCCCTTGTGGTTGCTCTACATTTTCAGTTCCACTTGGATTATCATCATTTTTATCGTTTTCTATCAATTGTTCCTCTTCTACTCGCCGGTTTTTGATTAATCGTATTTCTTTGTCATGTTTTGCTGTTATCAGATATTTTGCGACGAAGGGGCATAAACATGCCAACATTTTATATGAGTTGCCAAATACTTGTCGAAGTTGTCGTAGTGATACTAGTGATGAACAGATCATTTTGAGCAACGCCACTGTATAATATATTCCCAGTATCGTTGAGAACATATTTCCCAAAACTGCAAAATATCCCATATGCTATACAATACTTTGTATACTACTTTTTTAAAATGTTCTTTTGATAACAACACATCAAAATTATAATCACCACCGTGGCTACCTTCGATAACTTTGCTCACCATTATTGATAATATTTTCTCTTTCTCGTTAGGAAACAACATGTGTTTTCTCGCACTTTCTATAGCATCTCGCGTGTACATGCCATTGTTATTCATATCATTTATCTCTTGAAATTCTAACTTTTTCTCAAGTTCTGTTAATTCTAGTTTAAACGGTTTGGTTGCTTCTTTTCTATCAGACATTGTAATCCACATTTCATCATTTAGCTGATATAATGGATCAAGCAAATTGGTACATTTATCGATTTTCCTTGGAATGTAAGTTTTATCTGTTAGTATTCTGGTTATAGGCTGTAAATACACTGTTTCTCCTTTGTAAATAACGGGTAATTCGTTGGTACATTGGTTATTCGTTGCTAGTGATACACTGACCGGTTTACATTGAAAAGTCTGTAACACCTCTCCTACTACTCTCGCAAAAGTTCCTTTTTCCGCAAACAATATTGGTGCCATTAAATCTGGGTTTGTAACCGCTACAGCCATTTTTGTTCTCAATATCTCTCTATTGAGTTTGCAATCGTTAGTAATTGTTGCTTGGTATACTTTGTCTAATTGAACTAGTTGATGATGGTAGAAGTAATCAATTTTATTATTGAAATATGAAGATAGTTTGACATCAAATTTATCGATTTTCAGTTTTGCGTCTTTAATTTCATTACTACTGATATAGATACCTTCATAATTAGTCTTTACAACTGCTTTTCCGCATTTGATAGTTTCTCCTTTTTCTACAAATCTCATGGCTTCTGCCTCTGAGTCTGCCATATATATTGTTGGGGTATCCTTTTCTTGTACGATTACTGTTCTCCTTTTCTGATCCTTTATTCTTTTTGATTCTGCATCGGTAAACTGTTTCCCTCTGATTGTTCGGAATTTTAGTGACTTCAGTTTTGTTAATTGGCATTCGTATTTATCTATTTTATACACGATCATTGATTCACCCGTGTCACAACTAGATTCATCGAGCGTGCAGAACTTGTGTGTCATCATTTTCTTTGATGAACTATCAAATGATGCTTTAAATTTTCTCAATTCAACATAATATTGTCTTCGAACCACAATGTTATCTGCAATCTGACCCCATATTTTATACTTTCCTCCCATACAGTATCCACCGGCTGATGTCCATCCGACCACATTTACTGATTGTTTCACTCTTGCCCCTACTTGAGCTTTCAATTCGATTCCATCCGTTGTTTTAATCTTTTTCGTTTTGAACGCCTCTTCACACTCGCTTGGTGTTATTATTAATGCCTCTGGCGCCCATGTCGGTACTAAAATCGTCCTTGCCACTTGATTACACACAAAACTTTCCTCTGAAAACTTGATTATACACTCCTTTGCCTCTGTGTGTATAAAGTCAGATTCTTGATACACATGAAAAATCTTGGGTTCAGTTATGATTAATTTGGTTGGATTCGCTTCCGGACAATTTTCCACATCTAATAATGAATACTTTTGCCCCCATTTTGGGTTCTGACAATCATAGGCTATAATCGCATTACTTCCTTTGATTAAGTCTAATAATAGTGTTATTATTACTATTATTATTGAGATACTTGATTTTCCTTCACTTTTATTTGGCTTTTTCGTTGTTTTGTTCACAAGATTTTTTACAATTGCCTCGGTATCATCATTTTCTATCGTTTCGTTTTCGCTTGTTTGTAATGTTTCATCATACATTATTTTCCAACCTCCTTTCAGTTTTATCCATGGTATCACATCAACTTTTAATCTCTGATATACTACTTTAGCTACCTCATTTATTTGCTCCTTTGGACTTGATCTTAAGAGCTTTTTATATCTCGCAATTAGATATGCCATTGCCGTAATTACTTTATCTCTATTTATACCCGTTGTGAAGAGTATCCTTAGGACCACCTCCTCATTTGCATCTTCTGCGCTCAACTCTCTGACCTCTTTTTCCATTAATCTGATTTTTTGTATCATATTTTCGATTAACGCTGATGGTTTTGTTTCCGGATATAGTTTTGAGTTCATTGCTTTTAAAAGTTCAATTATCATGATTAAATCGTTATTATCGTCTGCTACCTTTGGATTTTCATGTCTCTTTTTATTTGCTATTTCTCTCAAACGCTCTGCAGTTTTTCGATCATCTGATTTCTCTGCTATTTCTGACTTCCGAGGTCGTCCTCTACCTCGCTTCATTGTTTCAGCATCTTGCATTATTGCCTGTTTGGAGATCTTTTCTATTGTCTCTTGCAAATTACCATATTTATTATCCAATGGTTGAAAAATTGTTTCTTTTTCAAGTGGTGACTTTGCACTCCCTTCGGATGGTTGATCCCACATTTTAAACAGCATATCGTAATCATTTTCCTCATTCAGTTCGACCGAAGGTGTTGCTAATCTTGAGCTAGTTTCTCTATTTATTACTGCTGATATAGTATTCTCATCTATCGTATTCACTCCATAGTCAATTAGATATTCGCCATCTTTCAACTCAATATCGTTAAAATATAATTTTATTTCATCGTTTGGCTCTATTTTTCGAGGCCATTTATCTCTTGCCAATTGTCGTATTTTGTTTACCATTGTACACACATGGACTTCTGTTTTTGATAATACCATTTGAAGAAAATATTCGTCTTTAGTATCCAATGTTATTCTTAAAGGCTCGTAAAATTTCGGACTTTTTCTCACAAATTCTCCATAACTTTTAATCATCTCTTTTAACTCTATCTCTAATTCAAATACTCGCGTTTCTCTTTGTCTCATTACCATTAACGGGATTAAACTGGTTAAATATTCAGGATCAATTCTGCTTATTTGAACTTTATTTATCACTCTCAATGTTTCATTGTCATCATAAGGTCGTTTTTTCAAAACTATTTTTAATTCCTCTTTCATTTTTATTTGTCTCTCAGTTTCCTCATTATCAATATCAACTTCATTTATAAAACACTCATACTCATTAAGTGATATCTCCGACTTTCTCTCCATGAGTCGGTTATATTGAATTTTAAACTCTTTCAATTCCTCTCTCAAAGTATTTATTTCATTATTCGTATTAGTAATTTCTACTCCATTTATTTGTTTCACTTCTGGTTCACTTTTAAATTTTACTCTACTTGGTGACTCACTTCGCTGATTAGTACATACTTTTGCCAAATGACCATATCTCTGGCAGTTGTAGCATTTGATTTGTCCGTTGAAATTCACTTTATCTCTTCCATCATTATTATATGGGCTTGCTCGCCTTTCTCGATATTGATTTTGCCTATACGGACTCGATTGTCTGCCTCTTGAGCTATTTCTATTATTTCTATTATCATACTGGCGGTATTCAGAGCGATTATCTCTATTATTCCCAAAACAATTGTCTCCATTATTTTTGTTATAACGATTATCTCTAAAACTATTTCTGTTATAGTCAGAACGACTGTCTCTATTAAAATAGCGATTGCTTCTATACGAATTATTTCTGTTATAGTCAGAACGACTGTCTTTATTATCATCTCTAAATCGATTCTGATTCTGTTCTGTAAAATTTAATGCGTCAAATCTTTTCCTGTTTTCAGGTGATTGACTTCTACTCGAATTCGGACTATTTTTTCGTCTATTTTTTACAAAATTTAGATATAACTGTTTCATTTCTTCCCATGGAACATCATCATCGTTTTCCAACTTAGGTTTCGCCATCGTTGGCCTTTGAATCTCAACTGCATCTATAGATGCATTGAATCGATCTCTCTGTATTGCCTCTACTCTTTTCGCTTTATGAACTAATTCATTTAAATCTCTGTATTCAACCATTATTAATGCTTTATATAAATATTTCTGGATTCCATTCCAAAACTGATCCTCAATTAATTTCGGTGTGTGCTCTCCGGCACCAAATGCCTTTTTTGCTAACTCTGTTATCGTATACACGTATTCTCCAACTGATTCTTTAGATCCTTGATATCGATTTCTAAATTTTTGTACATTTATTTTTTGTAAATCGCTGTCAATTACTATCTCTGCTCTCAAATTTTCAGTAAGTTGATCAAAACTGTTTCCTCTACACTCTAAATTATTATATGCCTGTAACGCATATCCTTTTAAATACAACGGAATTCTCCTCTTTAATTCATCAGGTGTCCAACCACAAGCGTCTGCATACTGAGTGATTTCAGTGAAAAAATCGTCGAACTTTTCAGGCTCTCCTCTATAAGGTTCAATTGGTAAAATTTTAATAAAGTTATTATTATTTTGATTATTATTCATTCTATATACGATTCTATTTCTCAAATTATAAATTATTTCAGGTTGATTATCTATTTTTTAGATTACAAAATTATGATTTTAATTTATGATCAATAATATTATTTAGTATAAATATATTTTCCCGATATATTCTACACTAACCCTCTGATCGCAATTCCTATCCCCCAAATTGTTGATAACAATAATTGATTTTAAAGTCCCGGTTCGCGGCACCAAATGTTGAGGTCTCGATTTTAGTGAGTCTCAACTTGCACTGGTTACTTATATAAATCAGAAGACAAAGTCAAATATATGTATATACTTTATTTATAAATAAAATTTACCAAATATTCCAAGACTCAGATTCTTTCAAATAAATACAAACTGTTTCAAAGCAATAAAAATTGGGTGCGTGCTGTATAATTGTTAAAATGTATGTCGGTGCGTGTTATGTGAATGCGTGCAAAAATAATGTAGAACGTTATCTGTTCGATTTTAAGATCTCAAAAAAGATTTCCTTTTTAAGATCACTTCTTAGGTAAAAATTTAAGGGCGATTTGGAATGAAAATCCCTCAGTATTTATACTGAAAAAAATATGTATTTATTTATTTTATTTTTTTATTTCATGCGTATTTTATTTGTTTAAAAAAAAATTTATTTATTTATCCTGTTATATTTCGAAAATTATACAATTATTTGTTTAAAATTTATATTTTAAAAATTATTTATTTATTACAATCTGTTTCGAAAATATTTCGAAAATTATTTATTTATTTAATAAAGTTATTTGTTTAAAATTTATATTTTAAAAATTATTTATTTATTACAATCTGTTACTTATTTTAAAGGAATTTATTTACCCAGTCTGTTTATTTTATTTCTGTTTTTTATTTACTGAATTTATTTTATTTCTGTTTGTTAATTCAATTAAAACCCAAACCAAAGATTTAATTATAATAATACAGCATAATAAAAATAAAATAAGAATTAATTGTTCCAATTCCACACAGGATGGTAAAATCATGTTCAAATAACATAAAAATTGATTGTTCAAATAACATGTATAAAAAGTAACATATAAAAATTGATTGTTCACATCAAATTGTTATAATTAATAATTGTCATTGATGCACAAGGAGTTGATTTGTCGGGGATAGATCGAATATTGATTTGTTCTGCTGGGATTAAGAGTCTGCTGGGATTAAGAATATGTTGATATGGGATTCTGTATTTATTTATTTTTATGCCCGTTCCTCAGCATATATATTCACCCTGAACTTGCTGGGCCCCGCCTTGTAGTATTTGTTTAGGATAAATGTGGAGATGGGTCTACCCTCATCATCCAACACTACTGTTGGCGAATAGGGTTGGTTTTTTATTTATTTTTTCTAGGGTTTTGTGTATCTACCCCCTAAACGCCAGCAAGATTATTATTCTATCCCTCCTATGTACCCATGGTGATTGCCATGTTGGTACTGTACATAGAGGTTGAAAATTCATGAGCAGGTGAGCTCCATTTCTAGAACTACTCCTCATGATATTTTCACTTTCGGGTTCTGGACTTCCGATGGAAGGTCTTACGTCTTTCTCTTTCTATATCCTGGTCCTTACTCGTCTATTCCTACAATTTCCATACTTATTTATCATCTTTACCCATTATTTATAAATGTATCTTTCAAAAATTTGGGCAGCGTTCCTCCCTTATTTTTTGGTAAATTGCCTGTTTCATTTGTCTAATCACGGAATCGACTACATTTGTCCTAGTTTACCTTTATCTTTCCTTATATTAAAAATTTGATCAACAATTCCTTAATTTCCCGGAACGTTTCCCATGATTTTAAGTAATTAAAACCCTCTGCGATCACTTCAATAAACATTCCTCTCTTCTGTCAGATTAGATCATTCAACTTTTGGAAAACTACTTTCAAATTTACATTCTTAACCTATCCTATCCTTTCCTATTTGATTTTCTGATTTATTTTCTAACAAAGTTTTAAATTTTCCCTACAATACTTTATTCCCGCTTAACTAAAGTCGCACTTCCCGAATTTTATTCCGACTCGTTCCGGCCACTTTTCAGTAGCCGCCCCGAGCATACAACGGCGCCCTGCGTAGCGGTCCTGTGCATTATCGCCAGACCCGACTGCGGACTGCCGAGGGATCCACGAGGCATGACCCACGAGCTCAACTAAGGGTTTTCACCCACTAGCCGGCCCGAGATCCGTCCCATGGATCATCTATTGAAATACTTATTATAAATAAGATTTTAGGGGGATTTGTCAGTGGCACCAAAAGATTCCACTACCATCCAGAACAAAATCAAAGTAACAAGACTTCGAAATATATATTTATACAAGAAAACAATACTTACAATCCACAGTCATGCAACCAGATTTGAAAAATTGGCATAAATTGGCATACAAAATTTGGTCTAAGAATGATTCACAGCTAGTCTAAAAATGTCTAAAAATTTTCTAGTAGTCACCTGACTGAAAAAATGTCTAAGACAGTCTAATTTTTTTTTGTCTGAAATTATGAAAATGACTGCCGTATATATAGTATTTTTGTGCCTGTGTGCGACCAATGGGCGATTTTTCGCCATTTTTAGGGTTTTTTAATTATTTTATTTATTTCAAAATATTTTTGTAATTTTTTATATATTTTTCCTTATTTTTTGATATATTAATATTACAATGTTGAATTTTATTTTTATTATTATTTTATTACAATATTATTTCTTAACCCCAATATTTTGTTTTCTGGTCGCCTCTTCTGCCTGTGTTTTTTCTAAACCTTATTTTGCAAGGTTTTGGCAGTTTATTTTATTTTTCGTATGTTTCTTTTTGCATCTGTAGGCATTTTTCCGAATTTTAATTAATTATTTGTTTTATTTAATTTTTGTTATATTTTTAATTTGTTTTAATTAATGTTTTATTTTATTTTTGGTTTCTTCTTGCGGTGAGTGCTTATGTTACGGCAGCCATATTGACAATTTCAAAACTACATTAATCATTTTGTTCTAACTTATACAATTTTCACCTTTTTGTTTAAATTGGTTTTGTAATTTTTGTTTTAATTTGGCTCTAAGCCCAACACTACTAAAACTACTTGAAAAACTTAGATTCATTGATCACTATGTCTGATTATATTAAAAGAATATACGATACATTAAGTGATATCCATTACATTTCCCAATAGTATACTAGTTTCGAGCTAATGGATCTCATCAGTACATGTGAAAGGAGGATCAAGATAAAGATTCGTCTTATTGTCTTGCCTTAAAACCAAACTTTACAAACTTATTTGATGTCCAGTGCATCAGGATAAGTGTATAACAGTGTTAATTTGACGCTGTTTTTACACTTAGCTGGCGCTCAGAGAAATTAAAAGAAACATTAAAAATATTTTACAATTCATTTGCATCCAATATATAATATTAATTATCAAATAATATCAATAATATCTTAAACTTTTGAATAAACTATAAATTAAGTTAAAAACCGTTGAAGAATTTGAAGTGGAAGGAGTATGTGCGTGCGCAGTTAGAATAAACAATTTCTATACAAAGATCTTGATAAACCGATTGTTGAATTCTGTCTTTTAATCTTTCATTCACAATAGTAATGTCTCGTCCGCCTGAAAGTTCAAAACTCTTTTCAAGTGACGGTGAAGAGTCTGAAGTTTGCATTTCTCTTTCGGTTGTAAAACTGTAACCGTGGTCTGTCAGGATTTTTATTAAATAAGCGGTCAAATCGGCATCCGGACAATACATCGAAAACAAGTTTAAATTTTTTGTCGCTGAATTGTTTAAATTTATTATATTAATTATTACCATTGTTTGTTTGTTTTTTTTCTTGTACTATTTTCAGATGGAGTTGGAGTCAATAAATAGTGCAAAGGGGAAACCAAAATTAAATTGTTATGGTTAATTATTTGTTAAAGATAAAGTAGACAAAAACAAGATTTATTGGAAATGTGAAAATTAAATGTCGTGCTCGTGTTATTACAGAAGTATTGGGCCAGAACACAAACGGCCTTGAAAATTGTTTAAATGTATAAGTAATATAGCATTAAAACCCAGCACCAAGATAACTTAAAATACAACATACAATACAAAATACAAAATAACATAGTAACAAGAAAATTTGACCGAAAAACGACAATTTATATAAAAGAAAAAAATTAATGAATTAAATGAGGTAAAATAAAATATTTTTGGTCCAAAAATATTTTATTTTAACTTTTTTTTTCAACCAAAAATTTTTTGGTTGAAAAAATTCGATTAAAATATTAAAGAAATAAGTTGTCAATTTAAATTAAGAAAATAATAAAAATTAGATTTAGATGGCACAGATAATTTCAAGGTCAAATTTTGTTTTATAGCGCAATAAAAATGACACACGAAGTTAGGGTCAGATTGTAGGTATATATACTGATGTGTTTTGACAAATTTTCAGTCTTATTTTTCTATCTGAATTTTAGTCATTTTGTGTAACAAGCTGAGAGCCGTGCATTCAGGCAGTTAACACTGGTAAGTGTTTTGTCTGGACACGACAACTCTCAGTTGGTGTGCATTGACTTATGATTTAAACGTGTACCTGCTATATGAATGACTTCCCTATGAATTTATTGATCGATATTGATTAAATGATTTGTGATGATGCGAATTGACAATGTTTATGCGAATTTATGAACTTCCGACAGTTATGTGAGATGTGGCATGTCAAATAAACGTTTACGACTGAAATTTTGCATCGACGCTTTTACTTGGATTCGCTTAAAATGGTATCATTTATTTATTTTCTTTTTCAGCCCACAGCCAATACATTGTATAAGAGCGTAAATAGACATAATTAACAGGTCCGTGTAAGCGCAGTTCATCTGCAACGGAGCTCAGACCGTGAGGGTTCCCTGGTCGTAAACGGCGAATCTAAACATAAAATTATAGCTTATATTGGTGGAGGGAGATCGAGGAACAAGTCTTTTGGCTTGTTTTTCTTTCACCAAACGCCAGAAAAATCGACCTAAAATGAATTATACATTCGGCTCAAAATCACTAACACCGAGTAGTCTAGTGGGCACTCATTAAATACAGTGTGAACACAAATAGATCAAAAGGACAAAGAAAGGGAAAGGGTAGTGGGAAAATTGCTAAATTGTTGCAACAGTTAAATTGGAAAGCCATCGGAAAAAGATTAATCTGAACGACCAAAATCATAAAAAATGAGTAATTTAAATAATATTTAAGAACTAAATAAATTCTATTGAGTTGAGATGGAAAATATCGGCAGAACGCTGCGCAAATTTTCCGAAATAATTAAAATACTTTATCGAAAATTGTAAATTAAAAGTGGAGTACGGCCCAATTGTTCATATAATTAAAATATTCTAATAAAACTGAGAAATAAGGGCGGATCCCTACTAAAAATTTAATAATAATAATGATAATAGTAAAGATAATGGTAATAATAATAATAATAATAATAATAATAATAATAATAATAATAATAATAATAATAATAATAATAATAATAATAATAATAATAATAATAATAATAATAATCGTAATAATAATAGTAATAATAATAGTAATAATAATAATAATAATAGTAATAATAATAATAGTAGTAGTAATAGCAGTAACAATTGATAAGAACAATACATATAATAGTAACGATGATAATATTAGTAACAATAATAGGGAGCATAGTAGCTATAATAGCGATAAGGGTAAGAGAAAAACTGTGAGGATATTTAACATAACAAAGGGTGTACAGGCCATAGTAAAATCACTAATACGAACAACGATAAAAATAATATGGGAATGGACATAATGATAAATGATATAACAGTGTAGATTAACATTTGAAGGAGATAGAAAATAATGGGACCTTAACATCAAAATCGAGCACAGGCCTTCTATTGGCAGCTCGTTGGACCCATGGATCGTTCTGTCAATTACAGCATTAGCAATAGCGCTCACTTTTTGTTGACAATCCACCCTCTCGAACACAGTTCCAACGTTGCTTAGCATCTGGTGCGTAAGCGGTAAGCGAAAAACATTTGTATGGGGTTGTCTGGGTAACAACCATATAGTTTCAAAATATCAACACCTAGAACCCACCAGAAGATAATATTGTAATTAAAGAAAATAATGAACACAATCATAGTGCAAATGCATCGAGTATAGAGGTGTCTAAAGCAATGAACAAAATAAAATGTATTGCAGTAGAAACTGAAACCACATCTCGTGTAATTATTTCAAAATGTGTTAAAGATCTAAGTAAATCATCACTTGGTGAATTTCCAAGAATATCATCTCTGAAAAGAACTATTAGAAGAAATAGACAAGTATATAAAAACTTCTAGAAATGAAAATCTTTTACTGTTTGATTCCGGTAAAGAAAATGCCAATCGCACTAGTACATGGATGGAATGTTTAAAACTGTTCGTTCCTTATTTTATCAAATTAAATTACTACAAACATCAATGAAACCCGAATCAATATTAACTGATTGTGTAATATCAATGGTGAATGGTCTATGCTTACTTGGAGTTTGCCCAAGGGAAATTACATTGTTTCTATAAAAACTATTAACATTTTATAGGACTGGCTTGCATGTTTCAAATAGAAAATATGTTGGGGTTGGGTCGGTTAAAATAGAAAAATAATAATTAATCATAGTTAAAAATAGGATTAAAATATTAACAATTACTAACAAAAGAAAATTATAGAAAATAATTACTAAAAAAAAAATATTATTACCAAAAATAAAAAAGGGTTAAAAATAGTATTTTAAAATTATTATTAATATAAATATAACTAAAATTAGTAATTATTTAATTACTATAAATAATTATAAATAAATAATATTTAGTATAAATAATGAATCATTTTTATAAGAATTGCGGGTGAAATTGGCTGAAAAGGAAGAATTGTTGTTTCAAGCCAATAAAAAGTAAAGGAGCAGGAAAAGGAAATCTCTCAGTTGAAATTAAAGGACGAAATCCGAGAAGGGCTAGTACGGTGTGGCAGTAAGCTGTCCACCGAACAACAAGCAATAGTGATACGGAATGTAATGTAAGAGATCGACATATCCATCACTATGCCCGAGAATGAACCTCAGCCAGTGTCAAAACCAAAGAGGGACCGGCAAAAAGCTAGGCCTGGGAAGCGCAAGAGAGAGCGCCAGAATAAATTTAAGTAAATAAGAATAAATCGGAGTAAAAATATTATAATTATTACTGATATTATCCTTATTATCGATAGCATAATCATTATTATTATTATTATTATTATTATTATTATTATTATTATTATTATTATTATTATTATTATTATTATTATTATTATTATTATTATTATTATTATTATTATTATTATTATTATTATTATTATTATTATTATTATTATTATTATTATTATTATTATTATTATTTTATTATTATTATTATTATTATTATTATTATTATTATTATTATTATTATTATTATTTTATTATTATTATTATTATTATTATTATTATTATTATTATTATTATTATTATTATTATTATTATTATTATTATTATTATTATTATTATTATTATTATTATTTTATTATTATTATTATTATTATTATTTTTTTTTTATTATTATTATTATTATTATTATTAAATAATAAAAATAATAAAAATGATAAAAACTGAAAATTGTAAAATCTAAACTAATGTATATTTAGTATGAACTCGAGCGAAGCAGAAATTCCAATGAATCAAGATGACGGCAAGAATAAAGACGATGAATACCAACCAATTCCTATCCAATTGATACAACCAATCGAACAAGATCCATTAGAATATTACAGTAAGAAATGGAGAACCGAAAGAAAAGAGTGGCGAGAGATAGTGGAAGAGCAAGAATTAGAAATCGCCCGAATAAGTCAGCAACTAATTCAAACAAAACAACTAGTCAATACAGTGAAGCGAAAATTAACAACTAGTATGGGAGATAGCAGAGACCAAAAGAGAGAAAACGAGGATTTGAGACAAGAATTGGCAAAGATAAAAACCCGAGTAGTCCTGGAAGACTATGGGAAGATAGAAGCAGAAAGGATGAGAGAAAGTAGAAAAAGCGAACAGAGATATTTAATACAGCTGGAAGAGAGTTGTAAAGAAGCAAGGGAGATAAAACAAAACTACCAACGAACTCAAGAGTAAATTGAATTGCTGAAAGAAGAACTCCAAGAATCGAAACGAAAACTCGAAAAGCAGACAATCGATCAAATCAACTACAAAAGTCAATTCAAAAGAAGACAAGCAAAAGAAAGAAATCTCCGAATACAAATAAACAGTCAAAGTAAAATAATCGAGGAGAACAAAGAACAATTAAAGGAACTCCCAAAATTAACAGAACGATTAATAAAAGCCCAAGTCCTAGTAATGAGATTTTCAGAGAAAAGTCAAAAGAAGAGTGCGAAATACACTCACCCCCAAGAAAGGAGAAAGAATAAAAAGGGAATAAACTTCACTGTATATAGTTAAATAGCATCGTAAATAAACCTAGAATAATCAATGTACATTAGAAAAGAGAGAAATGAACTTAAAACTATGGACAATGATAATGGCGATAACAAGAATAAGCGTCACCGAAAACCCTTTGGAAAGATGCGAGAGAACCCACCCATTCAGAAGAGAAGACAGCACCTGTGCCGTATCCCTGATCGTATCCCTGATATGCTGTCTTATCATCTGCCTAACGATAAAATGACAAAGACAAAATACCCCAATCCGAAAAATTAGAGGAATACTTAACCGAATCCGAAACATCAAGAAAACCAATGAAACCACAAAACTCGCATGCATCTACATCAATCAACCATGTCAATCAAACCCAACCAAAAGAGAAAACCAGCTAGAAATCGAAACCCGAGCCGTCAATGATTCGTTCGAGACCAAATTTACTATATAACTGAATTACATTGATTTTGAAAAACTGAACTATTCGACTTCACTCTGATTTCATTTGATCATACGTATAGTAGTCGGACCTTAAGTCCATCTTTATCTTGATACTTATTTATAACGTAGAAATCTTTTTATGAATGTGGGTATTGAGATCACGACCAGAGAGCTCGTAGACTCAAACCAGTGTATAAAAGTAGAATTTGAAAAAGACTTTTGAAATTGCGGGTCGCAATTTTATGGGCCCCCGAGTGTTTTATGTTGGGCCAGAACATAAACGACCTTGAAAAGTGTTTTAATGAATCGGTAATACACACGCAAACATAACATGTAGATTTAAACTCAAACCTATTAAAACACCAATTAACCCTACCAAAATGCGAGAAAGAGAACAATTAAATATAAAATTATAAAACACAAAAATAAATTAAAATAATAACAAAGTGCAACAAGATCCGCACGAAACAAACATAAACATAACATGAAAACCTAACAATTTGATCGGAATTTGACAATTTATCAAAAAATGCGAAATTCCATAAAAATGCAATAAAAATCAAAGAATTTGAATTAGAAATAATTCAATTAAAAAATGCAAAAGAAAAATTGTCAGATTAAATTACAAAAATAATAAAATTAAGGATAGAATATTATAGAAAATCACAAGGTCAAATTTTGTTTTACTAAATCAAAAAGAACATGCAAGGTTAGGGTCGTACAATAGGTATATATACCGATTCATTTTTACACAATTTTAATCGGTTTTTAACCTGAAATCTTGTCAATTCAGTTTTAATCTGAAAATCAGTTCTAATCTCTCCACGTCGTATCCTCGCAACCTCGAATGAGCTCTGCTTGGATTTCGGCGTGGGGAGAGGGAGTTATAATATGTATGTGTGAATACTATGAACAACCATGATGTAAATGATATGACAAAATATATATATATATATATATTAAATCGAAAATAGATTTTTTTTTCCTGTCGAAATTTTTCCGGCACACAGCCGACACATATCGCAAGCTATTAAAATCAAATATACAATCGAAATCGTGTAAGTGCGTGTATTATCGCCAATGATTTCGTGCCCGTGAAGGAGCTGAAACATCAATATCATTCCGTATAGGGGAAAAGGGTGAAGGGGAAATAGTCTTTTGACTGTTTCGTCGGCACTCATTTCCTGTAAACTCGACCTAAATATTACTTACAACTCACGGCTCAAAATCACCACACCGAGTAGTCCAGTGAGCACGCTTAAACTACTAATATCGACACAAGCTTATCTTAGGATCAATTTGGGAAAGGGTACGGGAAAAGCGATGTCATTAAATTGTTGATATGATCTTAAACGAAATTTTAAAAAAAAGAAGTAAAACTCTATCGATTAGTAATGTGTCCAAAGTCAATTCATAGTTAAAAAGTCGAGCTTAGTTAAAATTAATGTTTAAAAATCTTCATAATGGCCCACGCAAAATATATGCCGTTTACTCCCAAACTTATCAAGCGCAGAAAAAATCCAACGAATTAAAAATATGCCCTTTAAATTGCCAGCAATCCAAAGTTTTGTGAGAAACTATAAATGAGGAACGTGATTCAAAATTCATCACTTTAAATCATTCAAAAAATACCAAAGTCTAACATAAAAATCCACCCTAATACGAATACGCTATACGTATATTACTATCACATCCCAAGGGAACTTAGTCAAACCCAAAATGTGAAAAGCGGACTACAACGAATTTTGGTGTAATCAAAACTACAATTAATTATAAATGTTTGGCAAATAATCACGGTCGTAGTTGACGAAATAAAAGGGAAATCGGATATAGTAAAAAGGTTCTTGTTCTGAAAAGGTAATTCCCCAAAATAATGGTTAATCAGATACCAAAATTCCGCAGAGAGCAACCTAACTCGCCATAATTAAAATCAACGTCAATTTTAAGACGAAGTCGAGCCATAAACTACAAAATTCAAACAAATTAGTCGGACCCTTTCTAGACCTGATCATTCAGCAAAGTAAGATATTCCCATGATAGGAATTTAACTTACCGCTCACCCATGGAACCTCTAGTACATATCTACTAAAAATAAACAGTTATTTAGCATATGTTGATGAAAAAATTTCCAACATCGTCTCAACAAACAATGTCCGAAACCATTTATTTATTAAAAAATTTGTAACGATTTTTTTTCACGTGCTAAAATATGAATAGGGATATGCCATCAAGAATCCCGTGTCCAATAACACTTACGCCGTCGTTGTCATCAGAAATTGAGAACCGTTTAATCAGTTCTCGACAAATCTCATTACTGAGGGTAATATCGATCCTCATAGATAGTAGGGCATTGTCAAGTCGAGTCATAATTGAAATTGTCGGCCACCCTAGAATAATCAACTCCACAAACCATGTACAGATCACCAGAGTAGCCATAGTAAGATAGAGAGTGAGCCCATGGAAGGTAGAAATTGATCATGAATATTAAAACCCTGAAATACGCAAACGGTCATCTACCAAAACCATTAACTACTTACCATAGATTGTACCATAAGTCCCGTAAATCTCCCAGCGATATTGGAATTCACACGATACCTAATCAATTGTGTCCAGAATGAAACCGTTAATCGGCTTGAACACTACTCTCATCAAACAATACCTAGCGAGATATAACCCGAATTAAAATGAAGAGAATTAAAATTAATACTTACTGGAGAAACCCATGGTAATTATTCACTATAAAACGTGTTCATAATAAACTCTACCAAATCTAATAAATGAATTAGATTATCTAGAAATAAAGTTATTGGCAGGAAGATAACTAAGTGTGTGCCTGCCCTTTTCCTAAAAGATCAATCAATAAGTGCGCAGACACACAATCACATACTGATGAGAGAGACATGTCAACAATCAGTAGGCGTGTCATGTAGAAATTTTGATTCGCCGGTAACGTGTGTGCACACTCATCCCTATATAAGGATTAAATTGAATGACATTAATCACAAAAATTACAAAATCAAACATGTCAAAAGCACCAAGTTATAATACCGCCACAACCGGAACAGTAAACTCGCAATACCCTAGTACGTCCGACAACGCATCACGGAGATCCCGACCAATCTCGGAGAATCAGAGGACATCGGAGGGTAAGAGTTAGCATTATTAATAGTCAATTTAAACAATTCCTCGAGCATTAATTAGACGCAGCAAATCATCCAGAACGGCCGCCGCCCAGCCCATGACCTAAGGAGCGACGACAATGAAATTTACCATGCTGTATAAAGATGTAAACTTTACACCAAGTTGCGAGATCATTATCGACAAATCTTTATCATCGCGCGAAGCCCAGATTCCATTCTTCCAACACTTCATAAGCAACCAATTGTTCCATGCCACTTCGTCGCGCTCGTGAACCATGTACCGTGTCTGAAGAGAATGGTAGATGATAGTAATTAGATTGCACTTAAACCATATGAACAATCTCATTTTATAATATGTATAGTAAGAATTTTATTAATAAAATGAATTTAAATACATAGTATTTTTGGTTTATTATGTTTGACAGGCTATTTCCGCAGATTTTTGGAAATGATAGATTTAATGGTTACTAATTTAATGGGAATCTAAAGCGAGATAGAAAATTTTCAATTGTAATTTGTCTAGAAATGAAAATAACTACTTCCAAGGATTCTGATAATTTCCTTGCTTAAGAATTCTCTATGGAAATTCGACAAACATTTGTATGTCTAATGTTCCTTGGAAGCAGAAATAGTCCTCCTTAAATTTGGAATAATTAAATGATCTAATTGTGTAATGAAAGGTAGGATATAGACTTAGATTATCAATAAATTAGAGAACAAGTAACTTCGGAGAATATTTTCAGTCAATAGTTTGCGTTTTCTCCCATAAGACTATAAAAAGGAATAAATAAATTTTAAATGTATTTTAAATAATATTTTACGTTTTCTCCAATAGAATTATAAAAATGCATAAATAAATTTTAACTGTATTTTAAATAATATTTTACGTTTTCTCCAACAGAATTATAAAAATGCATAAATAACTTTTAAATGTATTCTAGATAATAATTTACGTGTTCTCAAATAGAACTGTTAATACGAATAAGCAAATCTGGAAGATATTTTTGATAATAGTTTTGCGATCTTCCAAATAGAACTATTAAAATGAATATGCAGATTTCAAGTCTATTTTGTCAATAGTTTTTGTGTTTCCACAAATAAAAGTATAAAAATGAGTAAATAAATTTTGAATAATTTTTAGATAATGTTTTTTATGATTCCCCAAAAGGGTTAGCAAAACGGATAATTGAATTTGAAAAATATGGTTGTTTGACAATAATTCTTTGCGTTTTTGAAATTTAATTAAGTTACTATTGTTTAAAAACGGAGAGATCTCGATTTTAGTGACCAGAAATCTTACTCGTCAATTTAGTTTAATATTTAAGCCGTAAGATTGTTCATATGATTTTGTTAGTAGGTTTCACCTATCATGGCTATCACTCCTCTACTTTCTTTTAGTGAGAAAAGTTGCAAGAATAAACCGCTCTAACCCGAATGTGTAGATTCTACCATGCTAGGTCTTCCCCTTTGAATAGAGAATACAACTCATAAAAATGATGAGTCGTCACTACTCGCATGACCCTACCTTAAGCTCCTGACGCCCTATCGCGACCATCAAAACAACCCTTGACTGAGGAAACCTAGACCACCAGTTCCATCGTTTATACCTGAATGACGATAATATGTCCATGAATGTATAATTTATTGTTTCCAGAGGACTTGTGGATTGACGCGTCCCGGGTTACACCTCGCTTCCCGGCACATTCAGCTGCACGGTGCCGGCAGGCGTTGTGGGACGCGGGATTCTCAATCTCACCGATCAGAGAATTCCGAGGAAAAGATCAGAAAATCAGTGTCAACATAGACCTGTCTTTCGTTGCGATTAAACGAGAGCCCGGCCGAAATCCGGCGCGGGAAATAAGAGGTCAAGCGGAGAACCTCCTAGCACGGTTGGAAGAACATTAACAACAAACGGCCCAGCAAATCCGAAAAGCACAACGGCACTTAGATGTGATCAACCGGGATATTGCGGTCGGATCGATCCCAAGTACGGACGGGTACGCCCCGCCGTACAACACATCGTTCAATTTGGAACGTTCATAGTGAACGGGCCAATGGAGGCGATCAACGTGGTAGTCCCACGCCAACTATGGACAGGAAGAGGAGAACGAACGAATGAAGGGCCAAACGTCCATTACGAGCATCCATACGCTCGGGGGCCACCAAGAACCAGTTACGATCGGCATCATTAAAGATTAAATTCATTACAATGATTTTCCTTGTGTGTATGCAATATAAATGTTTAGTTAGGTTATTTCTTGTTATAGTATTAATTAAAAATTGTTTAACTAAGAATGGAAAATATTAGTTACAATCTGACGCCATAAGATATAAGTCCCGTTGTACATTTAAATAACTTATATTATCGGTGAAATTAATTTCTTCTATTGTAGACATGAATCCACACAAAATCTTGCAGCAAGAATTGGCAATTAAAAGTTTTCACCGACAAATCTTGCAGTTGACGACTGAAGTTCAGCAGACGAAAAGTACTTGGATGGAACCGAACAAGGCCAAACGCCTGTATCAAAAATTAACAGCGATACAGAAGGGCTGGACTGAGGAAAAGCAGCTCAACCAAAGTCTGAAGACGCAACTTAGGGCTTAGAGGTGGCGCTGTCTGCATGTCAAGAAGAAGCATCAGTGACCTACCCCCTGGTTTTAAGCCCGGCCCAACTAGCATATCGAGAGGCCACATCAACTTCAAAGCCAGCTACCAAACAGGTTAAACACCGCCCGGTAGAGCTGAACGGGCCAAACGACGGGCCATTCAAGTAAAAGACCCAAAGGCGTGAAATGTGTAGTAAATGTTTTATCAAATAAACATTTGTTGAATATCGTATTCGATTGATGATTTTTGAATCCCAATTGATACAGTTTGAATTGAATTAAATCCATGCAAATGTCGTCAATCAGTCAACGAGCCAGAGACACAAATATAACTGTCTATCATCAGTAAGGGACGAAAATGACAAATCGCACGTAAACCTTCTAACGATAGTGCGTTGGACCCAGTTTGAGGTCGGGCTAGAGCAGTTCCCGCGTGGCGCTCACCTTTGGCGACCTCAAAACCCATGGTTACATTTCCAACGTTGCCTAGCAACGGGTAACCACTGGGAGTAGGAAAGAAATTTTCATCTGGGGTCAAGGTTGTCAAAGACCATAAACCCCACATATCATACAAAATCACATGGAAATTCAAAATTGAAAAAAATTTACAATTATCAAAATTGTACATAATAAATTTATAATTTAGTATTGATATATCATCCCACACTGTATGTGGAATTGAAATAATTTTTAGTTCACCATATAGCATATCACGATGTATATAGAATAATATTCCAATCAGTGCCCAGCAATTTATTTTAAAAAGTAACATAGTTTACGTCAATTTATATTTAACTCCCCCTTCCATCATGTCAACATTTGTCATACTTCTTTAAATCCACCTCCCTTTTTTGTTGAAGTAATCTATGGATGAGCCCTTACCTAGAAAAATATATAATTTGAAATTTATAATAATTACATTATTCAAAAAGCTTGAATAGTGAATTTTTCGTTTATTATTGTATTTTGACAAAAGGTTTTTAATTCATTTCAGAATTTATAAATGCACAATAAAGATTTATATAATCCTTAATATATTTATTTTTAAACAGTTTGTTTATTTAAATCAATTATACTATATAATATTTTAGATTTATTTAATTTGTGCCATTTTAAAAGTTAAAATAAAATTATTGTATTATTTTTTATTCTATTTTTAAAAATAAATGTATAGTTTTTATATCATATTGTTTTTAGAAATAAGTAAACTAAAATTTTTGATTGATTTAAGTAAATTTAAATTGATTTAGATTTTTAAAATCTATTTCAAATGAGTTCTATAAAGGATTACACTTCTAAAAATTTCCATCCAAATTGCATTGATGATATAATAACACAATATGATAGCTTGTCTCTGTCATCTTCAGAAACTGACAATATAACTCTAGATTCGGGAATTTATTTCGACTCTAAATCTGATATAACTAAGCAATCCTCAAATCCAGTATCTAAAGAAACTCTACCTCCTCCTCCGCCACCACCATATAATAGCTGCCATAATATCATATCCAGTATCCTAGATTCTCCAGAAATAGATATTCCATTCCAATGTGAAAATTTTGATAATACAACTTCAACGAACAAATCCAATTTGGATGAAAAATGCTCAACAAAAAATTTGATTCTTACTCAAAATTTGCCAACTAATTTCTCGGGATTTGGTAATCAGTTTTCAATGTCTCGACTGTTAGCAGAAGATAAACTATTCCAAATAAAAGTTGATAATATTTGTCAGCATAAAAAAATCTAGAATCTCAACTGTTTCAGGAAAACCAAAGCAACGAATCAATTGACCAAAAACCTAATTCAGTGCATCATAGTAATCAGTTGATTAATAAACTCAATAAACAATCGTATTTAATGAAAAAGTTACAAAATCACTGTCAATCTACTAATAATTTTGCTGTAGATACTAAAATATTGGGTTAGTTATTAATTATTGAATTGTTAATTTAATAAAATTCAAATACAATGTTTAACATCAAAATCATTTATGTTTTCAAATTTATTTGTTATGTTCTTTGATCGCTAATTGACTAAGTCAATCTTCTGATGACAGCAGACAAGATGATTGTCATTGTTGAAACAGTTTATATTATTTACCGTATACGAGGTTAATCTGATGTGAATATTTTACCTGTGCAAAAATTTTCATTTTACATAATACATTTAATATGCACGGAATGTCCGATAAGAAATCTGTCGATTATAAATAAAAGTGTATTGAAAACTCGAGATATGTTTGGATGTAAATTAATTGACAATTTAATGTAATATTTAATCGCATTTCGATGACCAATGAGATTGACGAGTTGGAATATTGACTGAATTATCAAGCCTTTTAATGTCATTTTCCTGACCAATGAGATTGGGTTGTTTAAATATTAGTTCAATGTGATTTGTTAGAACTCCTCTGAGTTTCGATAATTTGAAGAGGTTGTATAATTCCTGTATTATTCACTTTTGTTGCTTTGTGATTTTCAAATTGAGAATGTATTTTTCCCGTTCCTTCTTATTTGTGCTGTTTTCATGTTCTTATCTCCTTAGGGGCCATCCATAAATGATGTCACTCGATTTTGACCGATTTTTTACCTCGTCACAAAACATTAGACTCATCCTTCAATATGACATCACAAATCTTTGGTCCCCCCTAAACCGCCGTATTTCATATTTGAAACTGAGCATGTTTAGTGTAATGCTGCACTCTAATATCGTATGAGAAAACATGTATTAAAAATAAAGCCCTGTAAAGCTGAAATTAGTATAAAGTTATGTTGGAAAAATACATAATTTAAGATGTGACGCCACAGTTCTTAAACACCCCCTCCCCTCGTCACAATTGTGTGACCCCCTCCTCCCCCCTAGGTGCGTGACGTCATTTATCGACGGCCTCTTATATCACCGATAGTAACGTTTCTATTTTGTAATTTTGTAACTAACTGGTAAAAATCAATATTAAACGTTACTCATAGAACAGCATTACATAAAACAAAACCATAATTTATTCAAAATGATTGAAATCCGTCCCAGATCCTATGAAATCTAATTGTTTCGAGTTTTTTTGCCGTTGTCACTATTTATCACGTCGTATCGGTTAAATTTTTTTTTTTTTCATCGTTATATTTAACATAGTTCCAAAGTTCTTAATTTTTAAGAATCTCCGATGAAATAACTGTTCTAAAGCAAGGATTCCCAACCTTGGTACGCTTACCGGTCGCTGTACATGGACTAACAGCTACCGGTACGCGAATGACAATATAATTTAAACAAAAATCTATTTAAAATCTGTATTACGAAAAAAGAAAAGACCAAAATAGCCCATGCGTTTTAATATTTTATTTTGCAATTTCTTATCCAATGTTTGTGTTGCTATGGTTTATTGGGATTTACCTAATCTCAAAAGATGCCGTCTATTCCTGAATGTGTTATCTGTGAGCGCCCAATAAAAACTTGACGGGGATTGCCGTGATGTAGATTACCAGGCCATCGAGTTAAAAATTACGTCATCGAATTGTTTACAATGTACTATTTTAAATCCATAAAAACATTCTTTTCTTTCGCATATTTCTCATTTCAGTGGATATATTTTAGCAAATTGCTGTCGTTATATAAAACCTTGTGAAAATTTTCGCTATAATTTGTTAAAATGGGTTTCAAAGGTTGTTTAAAAAGAGACATACGTGTATTATGTATATTCTGACAACAAATCTCCAGCACACTCTTTTATAGCTCTTCGTTGTGTAACATCGAAAAGGGAGTTTATTGATTTTTTAAAATTATTAATATAGAATACCTTCTGACACACAAACATACCAACAGTCAAAACCCAATCATCAAACATCATAATCAACCTCTGATCTCCAAACTACAATTTTGACATATTATTGCATAATAGGTTAAATTAATTAATTATGCAATATTCCTTAATTATCCTAAAAATGTTATCACTTTTCATTTTTAGCAAAAATCAGGACTTTTTAACAGCAACGCGTGATATGGGATAGATTTAAACTATTTTTCGGAACTTATTTTAATTTCCATAATAATTTTCAAATTGCAATTCAAATATTTAAATTCATTTTTGACTTTCATGTTATATCATAACATGCAGCATTTTATAATTAAACTATTAAAATTTATAAATCAATTTAAAATGTTTAAACTAAAATTTATCAATTAAATTTTAAAATCATTACAATTAAAATTCCATGCAAACTAACGTTAATTTAAATTTAAATAACATTTTTTATATTGTAAAATTTAAAACCGTTTAAACTTTTTCTCGCAGTAAAGATTTTAAAATTTTGGCCGTATTTTCATATGCATCCATCATCAATAAGCTGTTTAAGTATGATAGACTGAACATCAATAAATTTTACAATAACACACTGATTGACACATTTTGCCTAATAGGTAACTGTTGTCCCTTCTGATATCATTTCGAAAATAATACTAGCAACTACAATGATTCCCTCCTTATCAAAATAAAGGATAAATATTTAAACAATATATTTTCTTCGTGGATTTTTACATCTGTGAGCTCAGTTGAATTGAATTTGCTAAACAAATCGGTCATCTTCAAAGAGTTTCCGTTATTTCAATAAAATACATAATCTGACAAACCCCGTAACGCTAGACACTGACAGCCAAGGCATTTAATTATTCTATTCATTCTTGAAAAAAAAACATCTGTTTATTATTGTATAAATTCCATGTAATTTTTGATTTTCAATCATTTGTTTTATTTGAAAAAACTTTGAATAATTTGCGGAACTGTTTTAAATATATTTGGAAAAACTGAAACCGGTTGAAAATAATTCGGCATTATTTCGTCGTTGTCAATTTTCCTGTTGAAATATTTTCCACTTCCGTTTTTGGAACATGCAAAATCTATATTTTGTAATCGTAATTTATCTGACATTTGTAACGAATTTGTAGAATCGTATAATTCAATTATTGTATGACACTGTTCAAACTAAAATAAAGTTTCTATTAGCTACGGTACTGATAACATACATTAATAACTCTGAAAAAAAAGAATTTATTTATTTATTCAATATATGAACTGATAGAAAGTAGTATACTATGACTATGAACCGCTACCACCTCAAGGTCAAGGTTATATTCTGTAATCGCCATTTTTAATTTTTCTATAAATGGTCAAATTTCAGTCAGACAACATCATTTTTAGGTTAATTTTGGACTCAGAGGTCACGAAAAGTCATGATTTTAGAGTACCCTGAGCTGTTTTGTCGTTAAAGGAATCAATGTAGCATTAAATTTATAGCAAAAAGATTTTTACACTAGAATTGTTTTTTTTTAAATCTAAAATTAACCTAAAAATTGTGTTATTTGACCAAAATCTGATCATTTAAACAAAATTTCAAAATAAAATATGGAATATTTTTTTTCAACACAATTTCCATAATGTTTTGGTAAATTAATTTCAGGAAACAAAACAGTCTACATCATAGTTTATTTTTTTTAATTTTCAGAATAGATAAATATTCCAAATATATATTACTATCATTCTAATCAGTTTTGTAGATGAAAGCTGCATTTATTTGAAAAAATTGTAGTAAAATATTAAATTGAAAATTACACTGAAAAACGTATTAAAAAAATTATAACTTAAAAATTTAATTCAAAAATAAATATTTAAAACATTTAAATTCAAAAATTGGCGCGAAAGAATTGTGCGAAATTCAAAAACAAATCGCATAATACACAAAAATCAATTATCTGAATTACATCATTGCGCACTTGAGATTAATTATGTAATTTAATTCGTCGCCCCGAGGGGGGCTATTAGAGATTTTTTGTGTAATTCCAATGTCCGGCTAACTACCTTCTAATTTCCATTATTAAATAAATAATTTTTGTGCAAAATCAATGTTTTTCTTTTTATTACGAATGTTTCAGTACTGTTTTTTTAAAAAAAAATTAATTCAAAAAAGCGCAGCCACAATTTTGTGTTAAAAATAAATAAAAATAAATAAAATTTCAATGAAAAATATAGTTGAAAGTGATTAAAAAGATAAATGATTTAATTGATGTTAGAATTAGAAATTCGAGCCAAAAAGTAAATATTATTTAAGCATTACAAATTGTTTGAGAAAAAAATGTTGTGATCACAGATTACAATCATATTTTTATAATTATAAATGACATTAAGAATTTTTTTTAATTGACCATGAATCAGTAATGATATCGATGTTTTATTGATATTCACAAATTTTCGGCACTGCCTTTTTCAATTAATAAGATTAATTAGTATAAAATATTCTCCCTAAAACCATAGTGGCAGACATTGGTTTTGGTATTAATAAAATTGATTGAGATCTAGAATGTATTTACTGATAAATTCTGTGATCTAGATTCTAGATTAAATCTAATTATTAATTAAATATGACATTTTAATAAATGATCTCATGAATTATTCGCTATTGAATAATGGTATTTGTTAAATTTCTTTATTTATTTCTCTTTGAGATTTGTTTAAATTATATTTTTCCAAAAGGAATTTCTTTTATCGTAAAGTAATGCACACATTAGAATTTCATCAAATATCACCTATCAATTACAAGTCACTCGTGCGATCATTTATTAAAATATTGCTTATTTAATATTAATAATTTAATTTTTATTTCCCCAAAAAGACCAATTAAGCGTATTAGAAAATATTGCTATTTGAAGAATTGCTCACCCTGTTGAGCAACACGATAACTGATCGAATATGATGCTTTCTAGGCATTTATATTATCATCATGTACACATTTTTTGAAATTCTGATTTTTCTATTTTGCACTTTTGCCTGAAATTACGTCGAGTGATTAGTTTCCAAATGCATTTTCAATTTTGCAGGATTTAAATTACTGTTTTATATTACTTTTACACACTCTACAAATAATGCATTTGGTTCTTTTTCATTACTAATCCAGCGGAAACCAAATTTTACATATTCCTCATCATACTTTCTTTTTTTAGAAGCAAATTTATCTGAATCATTAGATATTTTGTTTTTAGTGGGCAAATTTCTAAACGAGCTTTCCAGTTTTTAACCAAGTATCCATTGTGCAACGTTATCTTATTCTAATTTAATGCAAAAATATATATTTAGATAAAGCCGAGAAAAAAAATGTAATTGAATTACTCGTATCTTTTAGCAATACAGTCAGGCAAACAAACTTATTTTAATAAAATGTCGTACTCATAAATGTAATACACAAAACACTTTAACATAAAACTTTTAACATAAAACCCATTTTTAAAATAAATAAAAATATGTCAAATTTAAAATATTAATCAGAAAAGAAAACAGTAATTCCCGCATTTTATGATTATGGATTTGAATTTCTCTTTTCTGATGAATAAATTAATTTTTTCTCAAAAATTTTAAATAATTGAAAAATTTACACTTCTTTACTTTTGCTAAATTAAAACGATTTCTCAGTGTAGAAATTCATAAATTTTCACCGCGTAAATTTTTTTTTATACTTAATAATTTTCTGAAAAAAATGGAATGTTCTCGTGGAACCATTAATTTATTTTACAGAACCCGAGGGTTCCGCAGAACACAGGTTGAAGAACACTTTCTTAGACAACAAACGTTTTAACTTCAAAGTCAAAACAAAATGAGACGGCCGAAATATTTCAATCGTATTAAATTGAAACCGCGCAACTCGAATACCATATAAATTGTGGATTAGGTGTATATATTACCCTGCTGAGGGTAATCGTACTTTCATAAACAGTTTATCACCGGATTTTGTTATAGGTAATGCTGAAAATAACGAATTGTCGGTATTTAGCACAAAATATTTAGAACGCAATAGGAATTATGTAGGTGTTTGCTTTAATTTTGCATAAAACCGAATCTATTGGATTACTTTTGGAAGAAAGCTTCTAACATCAAGATTTTCTTCTACAAAATTTAGAATAGATTGGAGTAAACTTAGGAAATATAAGTTTTGAGACATCATTGCCGTACGATTTGAGTTGGACAGGTTTATGGTTAACGCTTTCATTTCGTGGGCTTCAACTCGTATAAAAATAGTTTGGGGTTTGCTTGGGAATTAATTTGATTAAGTTATAACGGAAATCAACTTCAATATTTGTTTTCAGTTATTTACCCAGACTGCTGACTGCTAGGTCCAATTCACTAAATATAATGAATTTAATGGGGATTTAATTACGTATGGAATATTTCAAATATATTTGATTATATTTCTTGAATTCAAAAGTGTTGAAAAGTGATAATCTTATTTTAGCGCTTAAATATTTAGTATTCATGTTATAAATTGTTTTGTCAGTAATATTAAACATAAATAATTAAACAGTATACAAAATAGATTTATCATAAATGTTATGAAAATACTGATTTATGTGAAACATTTAAACTTGTTTGATTTTGTTAGAATTTTTATCTAATATTCTATGAAAAAGAAAACTGTGAAACTGAATAACTGAATAATAAAAAAAAGAGAAAAATGTGTCAATGGACTATTTTGAATTTATTTGCTAATTTTTGCATACTTTCGACATTATTTCATAGAATTTTTATATTATTATAACAAAAAGGGATAATAATCTGGTTATCATTATTTACGAAATGAAGTTTTATAATACGAAATGACAATTCTACAATCCACATAGGTAAAGAAAATAGTATCAGTGAGACAAATTAAAGCAGAAATGTAGTGAACAGTTTCATTCAAACTTTAACTAAAGAACACTAAATTCCTAGTTCCAGAATTCCAAACTGAAAGAAGCAAGAGAATACCTGTAAATTTATTTTCCAAGACAAGATTACTTTTGATAAATTAAACCAAAAAAAACAAAAAATCAGTTTTTCTGCTAAGCACTCACATTGGAAAATCTGAAATAACTAATGTGACCTGTATGGCTGAAATAATGTATTACAACTTGAGAAAAGCGAATATAGAAGCATAAGGTCAGCTAATTTGTTGCTATTCGACTACCATGTCTGCTATACGTTGTAGTATGGTATTTTTTACAATATCCTTGCAGGAGCTACATAAATGTAAAAAAATCCGGATTTTCAACAAAAGCACAAAAAAATCAGTCAAGAAGAGTTTTTAAACATGCTATCCAACGAACTTGTAGAGGATGATGAAGGAAAAATCTTTAAAACAAGAAACTAAGCAGAAAACTTCTATAGAAAGAGAAGCCGAACAACTTGACCTTAATGCAATGAATATGCTTGTGATTATGTTATAGTTTTTTATAATTAACTCTCAAGTGGCCACTGTGGCCATGTCTATCTAAAAAAATTACATTTTTTCTCAAGGGGTTAATAACAAATTAAATAACAAAAGATGCTTTTTTGAATTATTATTAATGTTTATTATTTACACAAATAATGATATTAAAATATTTCACTTCATAAAACAAAATTTTTCTTAACAACGAGTGTTTTAAAAATAACTCAGTGTTGGATCGTATTTGGCTTAAACAATACTTGGTTATTTGTCAAGGGCACTATTATTATTAATAGATAACTATTATTATTATTATTATTATATTATTATTATTATTATTATTATTATTATTATTATTATTAATTTGTATTATAAATATTATGCCAAATTACTTAAATTGCATTTTATGATTTTAAAGTTGTATTTATTTATATATAAAGAAAAATTATGAAAGAATTTATCTATCTCTCTCATTTTGCACTAACTTAGAAAATGTTTTAAATTGAACAGCAAATTTGTAATTTATTAAACACAAAATATCATTTGGGGTTTTAAAATACAATTTATTTTCGAATATTTTTAGTAAATATTGTTTTTTTGAATACAAATTCTTTGATTTAATTTTGTTAATAAATGAACATATTATTTGGAACAATAAATTTTCATTTGAAGTAAAAATTTATCAAATTAAGATTTTTCCCTTAATCTCTCCAACTCATGTATAAGTATTAGCATTTTTTACTTAAAAAGTTCTAGAGGTTTTCATCTAGTGTATCGTTGATGTTTAATAGTTTTGCACCTTTCTACGTACTTAATGTATATATTAATGATTGCTTGATACGCTTAAGTGTTCTAGGATTAACAGATTTTGTTAATTTTATATTTTAATTAATTATTTGGTTTGAAAAAGTAAAGCAATTAATTGACATATAATCAAGCTCTGATCTAAATCTATATTAAATATTTAACAATTAAAATGCAAAATTAACATGTTTATATTAAAATGAAACACTATTATTAAATTTCAAGTTCTTGTGTCTAGTGGAAAATTCCTATAGTAGCTGAATTTGTAGATATTTCCCAACACCAAAGAAATTAAATGGGAAAATCTCACATTTTTTCTCACAATAAATGCCTCTAGAAAAAAATTCAAACAAATATTCAAATTAAGTTTTACCATTGTCAAACAAAAAGCCAAAAAACATATTTCATAATATAAATTTTGAATATAAAATCTTTTCCATTTGAAAATTAAAATGACAGGTTCGTGAAAATAATGTAAATAAGGTATTTGCGAATGCATTTTATTGACAATTGCGAATCGGAAATGTCCAATTCTTCAACGCACTTTTACATTCCAATTTCACTTGTTGATAATAAACTCAACTGAAATTCTATGTTTTCCATTTATTTTCAAATTGTTTATCCTTTAAATACTTCGTGATAAATATTGACTGGATTCATTTGGAATTGAATTGGCACTTCATATTTTAAATGATTAATTTTAATTAGTTTTAATCGAAATTATTAATAAAACCATTGAAAGTAGATTGTTTTATTTAATTTATTTTTTCAATGAAATGTTATTTAATTTTTTAGATTTGCATTATTATTGTGTTAAGTGTCTTTGTATCTATATTTCCGACAGGTTGCATTCTTTGTTGCCTCCTAAAATACTTCATTCTCATAGGTAGCATGTGCGTCTTTTTTGTTCAACCAGAAACCTTTTATTGTCATTCTTAAAGCACTCAGTCGACCTCTGATTTTTTGCTCACCTGAAATGTTTATTTTGGAATTACAGCCTCTTTCCCGAGTCGACATGAATCTAACTTTTAATAGATTGGCAGTGATTTTTTTATTTGTATATTTTAAAATATAATTTTTATATTTTCTAATAGTCATAAACGAATATCCAATAATATCAAAAAAATATTTCGATTATTTTTATTTATTAATTTTCAAAGCCTTCAACGATTTTGGAGGGGAAAATCTAATGGATTTTCATTTTATTAACTTTCCAATGTCCACTTTCACCCATAAGTTGCTGCAAACGTCTATTTCATGACTTCCACAATGACAACTTTACAAAAAGAATGATATTTCATTTCCTAAATCAACATCACGTAAGACTCCCCTACGCAGATTGACTGCCCCTTCAATTTCTATTTCTCCGTGAAATGACCATTTCAACAATCAGCATTTGTTGTCATTCACTGAAATAAACAGATTGTAATTGTAATTGTAACCATTGATGAGTTATAAAAGTGATTTCGAAAAACTGATGATTAATATGACAGCTGCTGTAACAAACCTACAACAAGTCACATTTGAAATTTCTGACGAAGTTTATATGTATATTCATGCAAAAAATGTATTCTTACAAATATTTTCACCAAATAAATGTATCATTATATTAATAAACGAATTCTGGAAATCTCTATTAATGATCAACTAATCATAGATGTAATCGGTTCTTTCTTCCAAGGTTCTTTCATCCTTAATAAAAATCTGACTAAAATTCATTGAGTCTTTAGCTCCAAAAAAATGTTATGGTTTATTTTTCGTCCAATTTTCCTATGTAATATTCAGTTTAAAAGTTATCTCTAAATTTGAACATTTTCATACAAATGTTAAATATCGATATGACGTCTAAAATGTTGAGAATAGCGCTCGAATTCAATAATTTTCATGACAATTATTATTTATTTTAATCCTTTCATGGGTTACGGAACATAAGTCCCAACATATTTAAAAATGTCTGGCGGTAAAATGGATTTCAATTTAATTACTGCCTTACCGTGTTCAATCTTTATAACATCCATTAATAACACTGCAAAAATAATTTATTAAACGAAAATTCAAAAAACTGTTATTTTTCAATATTATTCAAACACAATATTTTTAAGTTTTTCTTAAGTGTACACTATTGATATTTTAAGGAGGATAGATTTCATTCTTCATACATTCAATTCACATTATTATACTAAATTTATTATTTTAAATTTACAAAACACTTTACACTATATTAATTTGAGAATAATATTTTACATAATTAATATTTACAGTTATTATTTAATTTTTAAATATATACTCACAAGCATTTTGTAAATTATATTACTACATTAAGATGTTTAAAGGGATCTCTGACTGGGTTAACTATTTAATGTTTTGCTATTCATTTATTAATTAAACGGAAAACTTGGATAAATTGTTTTTTAGTTACCCAGCAAAAATAGAAAAAATAGACTACGTTCAAAGTGTAACATTTCCACTTTGCGCTATATGTTTTCCACATTGCCTCACATAAATATTTTATTTAAAGAAGTATGCAAATATTTAATAAAAATTATTGTAAATTTCAAAACAATAAAAGTAAAAAAAATTAACCGAAAGCCGTCACGAAATGGTTGTAGAATGAAATACAACAAATGCAAGATCATATCCATTATTTCTTAATTTTTATAATTCTTTTTTCTAATATTTTGTTATAAATAATTGTCTCATTGCTCTAGTATAAAAAATGTCATTTTAGGTACTTGTAACAAGTGTCAATGTCTCATAACCGATTCCGAAGGTGCTTGCATTGCTCTTGGTAATCTTTATCATTCCAATTGTTTTACATGCTGCTATTGCAGTAAGTTAATTTTCAATTTTTTTATATTTTTCGTATGTATTAAGTGTAATAAATCTTCTAATAATATTAAAAAATATTATAATATCAATAACTGAATTTTTCTTGGGTTGTAGTATTCTTTATCCTCTGCACAATAAAACAGTTACGAAACATAGTCAATTTCTTTATAATATTTTTGTTTGATGGTTTTCGCAATAAAGTTTTTTTCAGAAGCATTCACCTCATTTACACCATTATTTCAACATAATTAAATTAATTATTATTTAATATTTTATTTACGTCAACTTTCTATGATCTTGTCAACACCAAGTATGGAATATTATAATGAAGCACAATTTAAACAAGTCCATTTTTATTTGAATAAATCGATCTAAGTTTCACCAAAGTTTTAATTATGACTTATTTAAATTTTTAAATATATTTTTAATAGTGTTAATATTTCATATAACTGAAACTTAATGATTTTATCAAAACAAAACAGTAAAATTTCATGTTCGGAGCCAAATAATAAAAAAGCTTTACTTATCAACTAAATCAATTTTTAAAAAAATATTTTAAAATTTTAATTAAAAAATTGATTTATTATTTTTCAGGGATTTGATTAGAATTTGATATTTTGCATTTAATATATTTCGACAGAATTTCAAGTTCTTTTATTTGTTTCGTTTAAGCGTAAAACATTGTTATTATTTATCCATCAATATGTGCAATGGGAAATTATTTTAAGATAACACTTTTCATTTGTTATTTGGACTATCGAATTTCATTGTTTGAATTGTTGTTTTTAGGGGATTTCAAAACTTTTCAGTATTTTTAGTTTGCTTTCCAATATTAAAATATTACAAATAAGAGATTTTATGGAAACTGCCAAATTATTTTTACATACATTTGATAATTTTAAGGATTGAGCTAATAAAATTATTCGGGAAATACTTTTTCATCACTATTAATCCAAATTGAATTAATAATTTCATCCATTACTTTCTTTTTCTTTCTAAACGAGGCTCTGCTTTCTTTTATTCGTTTCATCCTACGGATATGTTAAAAAAATAAATTACAGAAATAAAACGTATAATTTGTATTTTAAATATCTTTTTCAAAATTATGTATGCCTTTTGTAACGTTTATTAATGGAGAAATTTGAATATAATTGTTAAATTTAAACGATTATTTATATTAATAATTGTAATATTATTTAAATTAATTAAATAAATTATACAGCGGCAACAAGGCTAAGAAAATAATACTTCTACGTTACACTGCAAAAAAAATTATATACATTTCACTTTAATGATACATTTGATAGAGAATAAATATTTTAACATATTTAGAAACAAATCTAATCCGAGGTCATATCACATATAAACAACTAATTGAATACCGTTTTCTTTGATTCGGGCCGGAACAGTTTTCTATAAATACTTGAAAAACTGTCATAGGCCCGTAATTAATGCTATAATACTTATATTATTTCAAAGTAAAATACAATTCATAAATAGTAATTAATATGAACGTAATAAAGATTGAGCAATTTATATTATATGTTTATATTTAAATAATAGAACTTATAGTTCTACTGTCTAAAGCAGGGATCGGCAAACTTTTCCTTGGCCAGAGCTACTTTTTAAAATCATGCGGCTTCAAGATCGACCTCTTATTTTAAAAAAATACATTAAAAAAATACAGAAGTATAATATTTATTAAAACAATTAATGTGATGAATGGAATTGTTTTTCATCCAATAGTTTCTTCATATCGGGAAAATAGTTTGCAACAGCCAATCTTAAACATTTATTCAGATTTTCATTGGTAAGTTTTGTTCGATATTTATTCTTTATGAATTTTATATTTGAAAATACGGATTCACATAAGTACTTTGATCCAAAGAGGCAAGATATTTTTATTACAATTCTCTTTTTAAAATTTTTATCGTAAGTTTTTGAAAAATTTGAAATTTAAAAAAAATATTTGGGCAGAAAAATTTTAAATTCACAAAAAAATACTCCACGATCTACCTGTCGATCATGATCGACCATTTGCCGACTCCTGGTCTAAAGTGTATAATCTAAGGTTTAATAAATATAAAAAATACCGCCTCAAAATATGTGCCGCCCGGTGCGAACCGCACCCACCGCCCCCCCTAGGTACACCATCGACTCCAATATTATATAACATTTCTATAAGCATATATACATGGTCCGGTCTAGTTAAGACAGTCAGTGTAAGATGTTTTTCATCTTGTAAAAATGTCTTGTAACATATTGAAGCCGCATTTGAATTTTTCAAACTATTATGCTATATAACTACAAAACTAAAAGTTGTATTAAATCTTTTCTGTTACATTTCGTTTGTACTTGAAATAAAATAATAACCTGGCTATTTTTGCCGGCCGACGCACGTTATGAGTTGCATTTTATAGTTTTAAATTTCAATATTTTCGATACTTAATGAAATGAGAAGGAAAATATTTTTGTGAAAAATGTAATGTAAATGAAATATAAAACCCTAGAATTAATTAAAATTAAAATATTTCTATATTTATAATATATACTTGAAAACAAGTTCAAGGTTTATTTGTTTTGTTGTTGTGAAATGGTGACAAAGTTTCAAATGCCAATGAGATAAAATCCATTTAAATGCTGTAATCTCATTACAAGTTGCAGAGTGTTTTTAGAGACTGTTAATATCGCATTAAAATATTTTGCAATACTTCGAAATCATAATCAACTACGATTATTATTGTTATATTTTAAGCTAATGTTTATGTTTGGCATATATTTTGATTTTCGCAGATTTCGTCCAATCAAATGTTAGCCGCAACATTATTAATATTTTTGAGTTAGACTTTTAACAATTTAAGTTCTATTATTTACCTCAAAATTTCAAACCGTTTTTTACTCTACAACATAACTTATAAATTTTAGCAAACATTTTATGTAAAAAATTGAAAAATTACCCTTTTGTAAAAACATTGCCAAACTAAATTTTTGGGGTTAATTGATGGTAATTTATGAAAGATACCGTTGTAATAATTATTATAAGAATAATAATAAAGATACTAATAATTATTAATACGATTTATTATATCTATATGGCACATAACCTAATTTATTTAGAATTGGCTTCTTTTATTATGTATACTTCATACATTATCTATTCAATTGTATATGAACTAAATAGATATTTTGACCTATATTTTTTATATATGTCCAAATATTCAATAAGCTGATTGAAATGTTAAATTTGACCTGCTTTATTTAACCTTATGTGACTTAAATTTAACCTCGACCCTTGACCTCTACTTGACCTTTATCGTGTTTCTGATAGCTTACCATCTCGTATAGAGCGTTATATACTTCGCCGAGTTGATACCTAAATGGTCACAGACCGTTAATGCGACTTTCCCAGCGAGTATTTTAGAAAGGTTTTAACCTAAAGTTTAAAATATATATTTTTAAATTGGCCAACGCTTGTTACTGTTTAGATGCCATATAAATATAGCTAAATGATAGATAGATAGATATAGATATAGTGGATAAAACTTTAATAACTTAGCAAATATAAAATATATAAATTTACAGTAGCTAAGAAGTGTTTAATGTTAAATATAATTCTGTTAACATAGTTTTATTTATTGTCACTATAAAAACAAGCAATAATATACTTGGATAATTAATAATCTTTTTTTAAACATACACGTTACAACTGATCCTGGAAAATGCATAAATAACACTAACATGTGCACCACTATTAAGAGTTTCCGTAAAACTAACAGAATTACGCGACATTCCACATTATGGATTATGGTCACTTTAAACCACTCAGCGTCCCTCAGAAACGGCGATTACCAGCATTGTAACGGCTACGGGCTGCTTGGCACTGGCCATGAGTTTAATTATAGGAAATATTACTTGAAAAAGGCATTGTCGCCGATTTATGTTAATTGAAAAATATTGAACTATTGTAAAAATATAAAAAAAAAAAATTATAAATTAAAAATTTTTTCATTTATTAGAATCACGATTTTAACATTTTGACTTACAAGCCAAAATTAATCCGGGAAAACAAATCTCCTTTAATTTTTCAAGTTCAAATAATATCCTGCCGCAATTTATTTTCATCATTTATTGCGCATCGATAATGAATCAAAAATAAATGATTTTGCTGATATTTAAATAATAAAATATATTTAGTCGTTCGGTAAATTTAATTTTTTAAAAAGAAAATTAGTATTTAATTTGGTATTAAATTTAAATTATATTCGGAAATGAGTGGGTAGCTTACCGGCCTATCCTTGACTTTGCCATCGTCATACATTTATATAATACAAAATCAATCTGCCCAAACTTTCCGGGTCGAACAACAACTTTTGACCCCACCCCAGCTACGCTACATACCATTCATATATTATTTGCAAAGATATAAAAAAGCTGTGCCGAAAATTTGTGAATCTCAATAAAACAAATGTCATTGTGTTTTATATTAATCAAATATTCAATAAAATGTATTATATCAAATAGTATGTGTTCCCCTCCACTCCGCCCTAGCTACATAACTTTTTTCTTATTTAGAATTATTTGTCCCACATTTGCATTGTATGCGCTTTTAATGTTTTTCTTTTCTGTTTTTTATTTTTATATTTTAGAAACAATATTCATTTTGTTGAAGTTTCTCATTACTTATTACAATTTTAAAAATATTTTGACTGTTTTCGAAAATAAATTTTTTCAGTACGATTTACTTTTTTGAAGGTATTCAAAATTTCTGATTAATAAAATAAAATATCTATAATTCACATTGAACGGAAATAGACATGCGCTACAGTTCTAAAATAACTAATTTAAAATAATTAATTAATTATTTTAGACACCATTCAAAAAATTGAGGATGGGGAAAATAAATTGTGTGATTTTTGAAAATATAAAATAACATTCTCAGAGTTGAGTAATTTAATATCTGTGCTTTTATATGTAATTACTCAATCGGATTGTACAATTGATTAATTTAGTGCATATTCACAATCGGGTTTGACACACACACACACACACACACATTATCCATCAGTATGACACATTAGACCAATCATGTGTGTGTAAGGTGAAACCAATTGATAGGAAACATCTAATTGCTCGTGTGCCACCTCAAATCTAGTGGCTGTCATTTGATAAAACAATTCCTTGTAAAATGACCTGACGACTTATTAAATTATCATATTTATAGAGAGAGCGGTTGTCCTAGGTAACCGTTAATGTCAACCACTTGATAAATTAAATACTAACACATCGGAATGTCTGGAATGTAGGCCAGATAAAGCGATTGTGTGCAGCTTGGTGTCATTTTATTAGCTTGTGTTGTTATCATTTACATTTTCATTATTGTTATTATTGTAGTTATATTGTGGTTTTAACAGATTCAGATGTATAATATATCATATTTTTATGTACATTTATGATATCATTTCATGTCACTAAGATAATTAATCATTTTATTGCACAGTTTTTGTTTTAATTATTGTTATTATTATTTTTTTGTTAGACCGATCTTTACGTGGTCGAGTTTTTTACAAAGATCAAGAAAAGATTTATTGTGAAAATGATTACATGGTTAGAGTTAAATGCAAATTATTTATTAATATTTATTTATATAGGTCTTTGGATTTCATAAGTCTGTTAAGGTGTGCTTTGCGTGTGGTCATATCGTTACAGAAACAGTTTAGTTTCAATTTTTTATTTATTGCTATAATTATTCACTGAATTAATTTTATTATTAAATTATCAATAAATTAAATCACAACCTTGTTGCACCGAATTTTAATTCAAGAAACTCAAGAACACGACAAAGAACTTGGATCATATTAATAAATCTTCAAACACTTTTTTTCTCTAAATCGGTGGTTTTTTAAAAAAATTTATTGCGCTTCCATAATAAGAAATACAAAAACTTGAAACAACTCTTGATGAAAAATAGTTATTCTGCAACGAGTTTTAGTTTAATTAAACATTTAATATTTTTATATTGTGTGTTTATTAACCCTTAAATGCCCGATTTATTTATTAATTTTTTTATTGCAATCGGATAAAGAAGCAGTCATACCTCTGGAAAAATACAGAAATATTTTTTTATTTATTGCAAACAAACTTTTAGGTTGTCAACATGTGAATTCCATTTATTTCTTTTCAGTAGTAAACTGATCAACAAAACATTGCTATGTTATCAAATTGCAGCACTATGCATTTAAGAGTTTATAAATGTACATAAAAAATATTAGTAAAAGATGAAAAAATGAAAATTTTCCGCTATGAAAAAATGGCTTGAATTGAAGATTTCTATCTCTGCCTTTTGATTGGATCTTGATTTAATTTCGAAATTCAAGTTTCTTTCGATATTTGTTAAACTTTAAAATTATTTTATCAAAATTTCCAAACATCAGCAAATTTAGTTTGTAAAAGTTATAAATATCTCAGAAAATATGTTTGTTAATAAAATAAATTTTGGTTCTTTTGTCAGGGATAGGACAGAATATCTCATATTCTTTTAAAGCTTTCAATCACAATACTCACGCGAGCACTCATTATTTCCACACTCACAAGGTATTTTACTACCAATGGGCATTTAGTATTCGGTGTATTAACACGTGGATTACCGAGGACTGGCTAACTAATCCATGTTAGTTAGCCTGTTATACTCCAAGACTGGTATACAAATCATATTTTTTGTTGCGTTATAAAGCGTAATATTTGATTCGTATAGCTTTGGCAAGTTTACAGAGACTTACTCGTAAGTATCAATAGGGCAAAAATACAAAATGATATTAATCTCAATAATTTATAGTTAAATAAATTTCTTATTGTTTTTAGAATTAAATAAAATGAATTAATAAATAAATAAATAGCAATGCAAATACAAATAATCATTTTTATAAAAATAAAATAATTATAAGATAATAAAAATATATTCTGTCAGTCATTAAATACTAAATATGTATCAGAGGATAAAAATAGGAAAATAAGCGTAATAGTCATGTAGCATACAAAAATCTTGCACAATGCGAAAGTTCCTGATTTCATAATTATATATAATAAAAATCTAAAAGTTAAAAAACTTATTATTACCACTGTCACCCATATAAAGTTTTCTCGTACCCTTGGTTTAGAGCCGGCGATTTATTGAAGCAGTGAAATTGATTTGGAAGTTAAACTTTTCCATTTCCTCAAATTGTTAGTCATAAATCTTGATTATGAATTATTAATATTATTTTATAATCATTTGAAATTGTAGCTTTCTATCAATGTAAACACTCAACTGAATCTTGATAACAATTTCAATAATTTGTTTATATTTGTTTAAATAATGTTATAAATTGTGTTTCCTATCGATAGTTGATTGTAATATTTCTAATTAATGATTTAAGTTGTTTGTTTCATAAATGTTTACTAATCAACAATATTTTTAAATAAAATCTCCGGAAGAAAAAATTTTAAAGCCTAAATATTAGATATTTGTCAAAATGTGTCACGGAATCTCTGGGAAAATGTTTGTTTGAGTTTATTTGAAACATTTATACGATATTGAATATATTTCCCCATTTAGACTAGAGTTGTGATTTTTCAAATCTTTACGCATGGAGTAGCAAATGATAAAATCCACCTAACAATAATAAATATGAATTTCTGTTTGGCCGAAATTTATAAAAGCTTCATGTAGTAAGCATTGAATGAATATTAAGAACACTCCTTTTAAACAAAAATTCACCTTTTATCAATACCACGTAACAAAAAATAAAGTTTTAAGTCAAGTAATCAACTTTTGAGCATACATCTCTATCATCATATTTTCTGGTCTTTCAATCACAATAATAGAGAGAGGAGTGTCAATAACTATGGGCCCATTCACACAAAGTTTTTGAAGGTTTTTATTGTTTTGAAATAGTTCAATTTGGAAATTGCCAAAATGTTGGTCCTCCCCATACTGTAAATATCAATTCACGAATATCATGCTGTTACATCAATAAATTGACAAGCTAATTAAATTTTGACCATTCTATTACTATATTTATATATTGAAATGTATTTTTTAAATATTATTTTTACAAAAATAAACGTTTCAAAAGTACAGCTTGTGGAAATTGGATAAGTTATTTATCATTCGATAGAGAAAAGTTAATTTTCAGATAACATTGTAATAAAATGTCATATTGTCGATTAATATATATAATAATTAATGCCAATAAAATATAGAAATAGAGAAAAGAGAAAAGTTAATTTTCAGATAACATTGTAATTAAATGTCATATTGTCGATTAATATATATAATAATTAATGTCAATAAAATATTTTACTTAAATTTTCTCAGAGACGTCGAATTCTTTGAGATATTGACAAATAATGCAAGAAAGAATAGGAAGAGAGCATTTTAGTGACATAACGAATACAAGACGCAAAGTGGCCTTAATTTTTTCAATGGGTGCAAAAATATATTATTAAAAAAGTAGAAATAACTGAATTTAGTCAGCAATTCAATTCTTTGTCTGTTTTGCGTTTTAGAATATCATTATAATATTATAACCTATGTTCCCCCTAGATTATCTCCAAAATAATTTTTATTCGTTTAATTTTTGATTTAAAAATTAAAATATCATTTTAAATTTTTTATTTACGATTTGTTCATTCAATTTTTTTGTATATATAGGGTTTTTGCAATTCATATTAGTGAGAGAATAAACTAAATCATTTAAAAGGAAGAATAATAATTGTCAAATTTTTGTTATTGTATTTACTTTAAAATATTGTGATGATTACAAGTATTGTATTTTTTATCAACGCGCGCAGAAACTTATGGTTTTAAAAGATTTACACTAGAATAGCGCAAAATTTAAAAAAAAATTACCCAGCAAATGATGTAAAAGTATGATGAAACTAAAAATTACAATAGACAATTGAATTCTTATTTATAATTTTGTATTGTCAATTGTTGGAAATTTACAAATAGTAATTACTCTTAAAGTACAAGTACATTTTGGTCATTTGAAATCTCTAAGAATGTTAAGTATTGTAGAATTTATGCTTGGTGTTGCTGAATTGTCATTGATGTAAGCGGAGTAAAGCCATTTTAGAGTTGTGTCCACTAGACACTTACCGCAAGCACTAAGTGCACTTTAGTGTGACAATCAAGGGACCATGCTGTCGTTTGAATTTATAAATATAGTTTTTTATACTTGATTGAACCAGTTAATATTGAGAAATAATTTATCGTCATCATCATTTCCAAATTCAAATTGCTATGTGCAGACAATTTGTTCGTCAAATTCACCTGAAATTTTTGTGGTTAGAAAGAAAATGCATTAAAGGTTTATTACATAAAGTTTTTGTGCTCATTTATCAGTTGATACATGCAGATATAACTCTTTCTATTTTCCATTTGTCTCATGGATCTAATTACATGTCTTTAAAAAGTATGTTTGCACATATACGGTATTATTAGGGTTTCTGAAATCGAACTACTCGAATTCGAACTCGCCGAACCTTTGGCGGAAGATTCGGATTCGAAGTTTTGTGCCTTTTTATCGAATTTAAAATTAAAAATACTTAATAAAAATTTAACGAATTCGAACGGTTCGACGAATTTCGAAATTTAATACTCGGATTCGACGAATATTGTTTTCCCGAGTTTTTAGAAACCCTAGATATTATCTATCTTTTCACAATTATCTGCTTGTAGAAGATAGGATATGGAATTTGTGTAATTTATTAGTCCTCAACTTTTCATTCATAAAATTAAATTTTTATAATATCGAATTTACTTTTTCTTTTATTTTATACACTCTTTTATTGACAACTATTTGTTTCTTACCTCACTTGTTTTTTTAATAGATATTAGAAGCTCTTGGTAAAGATTTTCATCCTCGATGTTTTAAATGTAGCATTTGTCACAAATGTCTTGATGGAATTCCATTCACTGTCGATCGAAATAATAATATTTATTGTATTATTGACTATCATAATACTTTCGCACCGAGATGCGCTATATGTTTGCAACCGATAATTCCTCGTAAAGTTAGTTTTTTTTTATTTATTTACACTATTTTTTTCCGACATTGTTTTTATAAATCATTGCACTTACAAATTCAATATATGCCCAAGTCTACTTTTCAGTGGCTGGAATTGAAATTGATTTTTTTATTTTTGTAAATTAAATAAATAAAAAAATATTTAATTGCACGTCAAAATGTTTATTCTCTCAAATTGAAAACTAATGCAGTAAATTTAACTTTGCTATATCAGATTCGTTGCTTTTATCAAATTTTATCAAATTTAATTAAAATATGATAAAATAAAAGTGCTCATTGATTTTACGAAAGAATACATTTGAAATTCAAAAGAAATCGGTAATCGGGTTAATTTTGCAACTAATCTTTTTTTTAAATAGTATTTTTAATAATATTTAAGATTAAGAATGATCAGCGACGCGGAAACTTGTTTTTCCTTGGATCAGGAAATAAAATTTACGGACCAACTTACGGTTTATCCCAATTTAATTATAATTTGCCTGAAATAGGTTTTTGTAACATCAAATATATTTTGTCTACTTTGTTAATCCTTATAAGGACGACATTTCCGGTAGCTCTTACGTTGCATTCTAAATAAGTAATTGTGCTTTACCACGTCAGTGCTTTCATAGAAAGCAATCGGAATATACTGAAATGTTTTAATTCTCAGAAATTTGTTCAGTTTGTCTAGTAACGGTATTTCATTTAGGTGAAATGTTTTCAGAAAGTTGGACTTTTTCAGGAAGAACAATCGAAACTGTATCAATTATGTATGTTTTTATAAACTGAACTTTATTAAAATATTCTGCCTAAGCAACTATATAGTGTGAAATTTAAAATCCAACTGTAACACAAGCCAAGTTTTCATCAACTTTGCTTGTGAACAGTTTTTTTTGCTTTGTAAATTTATAAATTTTTAAACTTATTCGGTCTTTGTAGGAACTTTAAAATTAGACAATTTTTGAAATTGAAGTAGATAAAATAATGAAGTAATAAAACAGTAATATTTCATTTGATAGCTTTATTTGTGATTTATAACAGTGATGCAGGAAATTTTTTAATTTAAAATTCTGTTTTTCAAACGAGGCTCACTGGAAACCTTATTTGGAAATTTGTAACGTTGAGTTGAGAAACGTCATTAACGAAGTATCCTAAAATAACTTTAACAGAAATTTATTGGCTTTTTAACAACTAATTTTTATCAACTTCATATTGTTAATTTAGTAACTTGTTGGCTACAATGCATAAATTGAATGGCTTATATTTCGATTAATTCATTTTTATTTCTGATTGACTAATGCTTTAAGGCAGACACTCTTGACGGAAATGAATTTCAGAGCCCCATTAAAATTATTTTATAATAAAGATTCAGCCATTTTTTCAAAATGTACTTTAATTATAAAAAAACAAAATAACAAAAAATTAATGACATAAATAATTTTTTAATATGAATCAGTAATGATATCGATGTTTTATGGATATCATTACTGATTCATAATAAAACAATAAAAAGTTCTTTATGTTATCGCAAAACGAAAAGCAATCAGAGGTGAAAACCAGAAAAAGCTTTTTTAATAAAAAAATGAATATTGAAGTATTTATATATTTAGTAATAATTATCAACCATTTATTATCAAAACCACTAGAACGCCAAATAGATGAAATATATCTCAAGGAAATCAACTTTATAATCTGTCTGCCATCATAATCTGTGCCAAATGCTTTATGCAGAAACAATAATGATGTAATAGTTATGATTTAAAGAATTAATGAAATAATCTCAATAAGTTCGTTGCCAATTGAATATTAATTGTAGAGATGATTAAATCATAATCCCCTACAATTAACATTCGATCAGCAACGAATTGATTGAGATTATTTAATCAAATCATAACTATTACATCATTGCTCCCGTATATAGCGATTGACGCAATTATAATAGCAAAAAAATTATCCGATAATTTCTTTGGAATATATTTCGTATATTTGGCGTTCTAGTGTTTTTATTAAAAATGGGCCATCATTTTTTTGATAATTATTACATTATTTTTTCATGAAAATTTTAAATATGAATTTTATTTTTTTGACAATATAAATGTAAATAATAAAAATAAGCAAATAATCCTAAAGTTATAAGGTTTATTGTTTGAGATGAAAATCGTATATAATTTGGAGAACTGTGAAAGCTGCAGGTTAAGTATGTATACTTTAAAGTGTGACTAGCAAACAACCTTAAATAATTTTTGATAATAATAAATTATAATTTCTCTAGTTCGTAAATTTAATATACCAATATAAATTTTATCTGTGACATAATAACTGCTATGTAAACTGGTGGTAATAAATTCGTTTGATTTAAAAATTAAATGAGTGATTTTAATTATAATTATAAATCAACACATTAAACACGGAATTAATTTATCTCATCCTTCCATTTCGGAGGCGCAATATTTAAAAGTAACGAGTTTTGAATATTATCTTTGTATTAATATAATTATTACTCATTATTCAAAAACATTGATATTATAGTTTTAAAAAATTGTGCTATTTCATTGATTTTTATAATATTATATCTTCTTTATTGGTTGAAGGGACCTAAAGTACTTTGTGTTGAAATATTGAAATGTAACCACGATCAACTTCCATGTTTGGATAATCTTTTTACAGTATTCTTTATTTTTTTTCCTAATTTAAACATTTTGTATTATTTTTATGCATATTTCAAGCTCTTCTTTAGTTGGCATTAACTTTGGTTATTTTCTATATAAATGTGTCGTAATTCTCAAGTCGAGTCATTTTACTAACCAGATATTATATTAGCAATATGGATCAATGGAGAAATTGCTGAAAAAATCTTACTTGTCTATTTTCAGAGTTATAGGTAGCAATATTTTTGCGAAAAAATAATCCTGTTGTTATTTTGTAGCTGGATAATCTGTTCCAAAAGTACATAATAAGTTTATGGCAGATTGAAAAAACTCATTAAGCAAATATGCATTATAAAAATATAATGGAGTACAGAAAGTAAAAAAGGGAATGTATTTTAATTATGAAACGGATTGAAACATGATTGTAAGAGATGTACTTAATAGGCAGAACAAATAATTTTTTACATTTCTCAATTTATTATGTTTAGTACTTTGAAAGCCAAAGTTAAGCATAGTCATTTTATTTTTCAATTTGGACCACTTATGGTTGAGAACTTATGTTTTATTTGAACAGATTGTCTTCCATTTGCAATTAAATTTCTCAAAATCTATTTAAATATGAGAAGGTTAATCAAAAACTAGCACAAGGACCCCACTACTAACCTAAGCAACGGTAACGAGTAGAACTGGTTGACGCGCTAGGATGCGGTGAAAAATAAGGAGTGAGTGATCAATAGGGAATATAAATCCAGACTGTAAAGTAAATCTGAAATGTTGGTGTTTTTTAAATCGTTCATGTGTCTTGTTGTTCAAATGGGATTTAATGAATGAAAACCGATCGAGATTTATAAACGATTTTGTATTTCATTAACCCTGTTTCGATATACTTATAAGTTTTATTTTAATAAATAATTTATACAAACCCTATCAATAATCAGTATTAAGGTTTTTAAATTGTGTTTATTTATTTTCTAGGATTCAGATGAAGTAGTCAGAATAGTTGTAAATGATAGGGACTTCCATGTTGAATGTTACAGATGTCAAGTAAGTGATAAACAATTATTATTTATCCCAACTAAATGTTATATGCATTTTAATGAATGTATAACCTACATTTTTTGCAACATTATAAATCTTAATAAGTGTTTTTCTTAACAAAACTGTTTAACGAATAAAAGAGGAGTTAATTTATAATTTTACACAGGAAAGATTTTAACGTTCATTTTAATTTTATTAGAAATGCTAATTTTACAGTGTTTTTGTTTTCTAAAAGTTATTGCAATAGCTAGGTCCAATAATAATTTAGAAGTTTAAAATATATTTTGATTAATTTAATTTTTATAAAGAGACACCCGTAAACTCGAGTCCTTGAACACTGCTGATGGGATTGACTATATTTACTGTGCACGATTAGTAAAATAGTGAGAAAAATTCACAGTAAATTCGAAATCAGTTATTTACAGTATTTAACTTTGTGATGAACTAATTATTAGAAAAACTTTATTTCTAGTAAGATTAAAAATAAAATCATTCCACGCTACTTCAACTTATCAAATGGTGTACTAAATATTAGCTACAGTACTCCTGGTATTTATTGTATCCATTAAATGTTAAATGAACTCTTTAATGTTATTAATTCAAAAATTCTAATCTAGAATACCATTCAAACAAAACCTCTGGGGAAAATCTTTTAATGTAGTAATGTGTCAATAAGAAATTCAACAAACAGCAACATACATTAATACAATCTTAAATTAATTTATCGGCCAAATCTTTAATTAGTTCAGAAAAGTCTAAATTTTCGGTGATGTTATTTTTTATGGATAGAATTCCTAAAATTGAAAGTCTGTCTTTAAATGTTATTGGCCCCTTCTGGTATCATCTGTATTCATAAAATAATATCAATTCGAATGTTTATTTAATAGCATATATTAAAACAAATAATAATTAATGAATAAATAAGGATTTCAATATAAAAGTATGCATTCATACAACATACAATAATAATTTAATATAAGTTATTTAAAACACTTTGCAAAGTATATAGTTCTTTACTTACAATAGTTAAATGTTTTGTTAGTAAAATGTTCATATCTATTCATACATTCGGATATCAATCTTGTATAGTGTGAGAATGATATTTAGTTAATTAATTAAAGTAATTAAATTCATTAATATTTTTTAACAATCTAATGAATAACAGATTAATTTAAGATTGTATTAATGTATGTTGCTGTTTGTTGAATTTCTTATTGACACATTACTACATTAAAAGATTTTCCCCAGAGGTTTTGTTTGAATGGTATTCTAGATTAGAATTTTTGAATTAATAACATTAAAGAGTTCATTTAACATTTAATGGATACAATAAATACCAGGAGTACTGTAGCTAATATTTAGTACACCATTTGATAAGTTGAAGTAGCGTGGAATGATTTTATTTTTAATCTTACTAGAAATAAAGTTTTTCTAATAATTAGTTCATCACAAAGTTAAATACTGTAAATAACTGATTTCGAATTTACTGTGAATTTTTCTCACTATTTTACTAATCGTGCACAGTAAATATAGTCAATCCCATCAGCAGTGTTCAAGGACTCGAGTTTACGGGTGTCTCTTTATAAAAATTAAATTAATCAAAATATATTTTAAACTTCTAAATTATTAATGGACCTAGCTATTGCAATAACTTTTAGAAAACAAAAACACTGTAAAATTAGCATTTCTACTATAGATGGCTTCGTGTTCTTCATTTACGATTTCTATATTTGGTTTTGTTATTTAATATATTTCTTCTTTGTCGATCTTCTAATTCCCTGTCTTTTAGTACTTAAAGTGGACAACTGCCAGCTGAACACGTACATTTTGTATAATATATGGACTAATTTTTTTTTAAAAAACCAAAACATTTAGACATTTATTTACATACTACAAAGAAATGTCTAGAATTTAAACAAAGATTTTTCAAACGACCGGCAGATAAACATAGGAAATCTAGGGTTGGTAGTTGCCCCTCTTTGTCACCTTCTGCGGACGCCAATGGCAATGTCCTGGAACTTGCAGTCAACTTTTTTTAACAAATTTTGTGTTCACCGTATGGAAAGTTTTGTGGATTTAAGATATTTATTTTTGAGAGTTTATTGTATGTATCGATTAACAAGGAGTAACTTAGAATATGGAAAAAAGTAGCAGTTAGACTCCCAGGTGAAAATGTCCTTGTGGCTCTGGGTTATTAATGTATCCCAATTAGATCGCGTCAATTTTATTTAATTCTACTCTTCTGGTTTCGAGTGATAAAGTAGTTTGCTAGTGAAATGCCAATAAGTTTTGGTCTAGGAAGGCGGTTGATATAATTGCAATATTCTTTTTCATTATTTGACAATGGGATTGCAATGATATTTTATCTATATTTTAGAATTGTTTAAGATTATTGTCCAATGAATCCAATTGTTTTGTATGGGCAACTGATCGCTCAGAAACTAATATCAAATTATTATGCCGAAAATGTTATGTGAACCAAATACGAGAGATTTCCCGATTGAACTAATAACAAATGTCTCATTCCTCTGTATTATTATTACTGATTTAATTGATGAATTAATGTTTTGTACGCATTTTTACTATGGTCTTCTTTATAAATAAATAATGTTTGTCTTTTTCGTTTTTATTTATAATTTCAATTTATTTTGTTTATAAATAAATTGTTTAAAATTTTTTTTTCATATTTTGATATTTTTGATATCGACTAGTTTTATTACGACTGGACAAACCAAAAATATGACAGAAATAAAATTAAAATATTAATTTTTTATTCTCATCTGTGATTGGATTTTACTGTTTTTTCATATTTCGTTTCTTTTCCACTTGACATCGAAAAGAAAAGAAGTGATATTGAATTGAATTTCCTAATGCATGGGTGTGCAACTCATTTTGTCGTTTGAACCATTTCGGAAATTTTGAGAATCACCATGAGCCAGTATAAGAAATACACAAAATAATTTTAATTCAGTACATATAACAAACATAAAATAATCAAAATATAATATGATTATTCCAAGATAAAATCGTAAAAAATAAAATTTTTAACAAAAGTTTTACTGTATGGTTCGAAGCTAAAAGGGCTCAACCTTTGGTCAAAAAAAAATTATTTTTATATGTTGTAGAGAACGATGAAATGGCAAGTGGTGATATAATTAGGATCTTCCAACCTTTGGATAAAAAGTTATTAAAAGTCAAACCTTCAAAAATTCTAATTTTTGATATGTTGCAGAGCTTGACGAGCCCAGCAAATTTTACAATGGAACTATGGTTGTCAGATTTTTGGATCAAGGGTTATTAAGGGTCAAAATCTTGGCTTAAAAAATTTATTTTTGATATGTTGTAGAGCTTGAGAAGCTGAGCAATACTTACTATAGAAGTATGGCAGTCTGACTTCTGGGTCAAAATTTTTAATTTTTGATATGTTGTAGAGATCTACGAAACAAGCAAAATTGCCAATAGAACTTTAGTCATCAAAGCTTTAGATAAAAAATTATAAAGGGTCACAACTTTGTCCAAAAATTTATTTTTGATATGTTGTGTAGAATAATAAGACGATCAAAAATTACCATAGAACTACAATCGTGTAAACTTTTGATAAAAAGTTACAATGGATCAAAACCTTCGAATACTCTAGATTTCAGAAAATTGAGAAGAAATTAAGAATTTTGAAAGTGAATAGTAAATATTTTTGTAAATCAGTAGAGATCGTTCAATTTATTTCATCTGCATAGGTGCAAATTTCATGAAATTTATAAATAACATAAATTTTACATTAAGCATTTGCATGTTAAATTTTTAAACAATAAGTTGTATGAAATGTTTTAAAAGTAGTTGTTATTTTTATTGATAATTGAATTAATGTAAAGTTATAAAGAGTTGTACAACATGATCAAAATAGAATTGAGTGTCAAATTTTAATTCGAGGACGAATTTCTTTTAAAGAAGGGAAATATGTTGAGGATACCTAAATAATAGAGTAAAATAATTAATAAACATGTAAAATGATTGGGGGAAACAATCATAAGTGAGTAAGATGTGGTTCTGGAGCTTAATAAAAAGAGAATGAAAAAGAAATGTTGAACAACGAGAAAGGAATATGAGAAAATCAATAAAAACAGACAATTAAATCAAAGAAGGTCATTTATAATTAACAAGTGCAAATTTTGGAAAACAAAAACAAAAGCAAAATTTGCACGTTATCTCGAAAGCCCTTTCGAGATAAGGGAAGAAATGTTGTTTGGGAATCCGGGAAAGGGCACCTCTAAAAATGATTTATCTGGACAGCTGTCAGTGATTATGGAGGCCCAAAAGGAATTAGCGTTAAAAGATATCAGAAATTCTATTCGACATCAGTAAGTGTTATTGGACGATGGAATATAAAAAGGAAGCGCAATTGAAATCAAGAAACACACAAAAAAATAAAACAAAAATTGCAAAAAGACAAAGAAAGACAGAAAGAAATTAAAGAGAAATTTGAAAGAGAAATTAAGCAAGGTCAAAGCAAAGCAAAGCAACTAAATCAGAGTTACCGATCTCAGAAAATTGATCCGAAAAATGCTTTTCTTCCCAAAGGGTCGTAATAAGCACCAAATTGTGATTGATTGATAATTCGTTGTGTGATTTTAAAGTGGAGATAGTGTATAAATCAATAAAGTTTATATCGTTTGGAGTTCATTACTGTTGTTTAAAAGCACGCTTGGAGTCAGATTGACAATAATTCCTATAAGAATTCACCGACAACCCCAACCCACGTGTCTTTGATTGAAATATGTGTGTTTGTTTTACTGATAAAACAAATATTCTAGACAATTTCTAAGAAAATACATATAATAAGTTATCTAATTTAAAGACATTTATATTTAATACCTGTATTTTCGTTAAAAATTAAATTTATTTTTGATAATAAGGGACTAAATAACTCTTAATCAAATATTTAAAAACCTAGGGACTAAGAGTCATAATAATAAAAATTTAATCTATTATAGTTAAAAACACAATAAAAATTTACGATAAGAGTCCAAAATGAAGTTTATGCTTTATTATTGACAGACCAAATTGGGTCAAAAGGCACAAATTAAGCCTAGATTGTCTGGTAGTTACACATTGCACAACTTTTAGTTGCGGACACTACAAAGCGTCATAGGCACTAAATTAATTAATGTTTATTACTACCAAAATAATTATTTGCAGACTAGCAAGATTACAGCCGCCTACGACTAGCCTGTAAATAAAATGTAATAGTGTAAGGATATTATTATATTTAAAAATACAAGCAAATAATTCATCCATTTAAACTTCAACTCATCGGAAACGAATGATGGGAGTCAAAATAATATTATTATTTAGTCAAAACTTGATATATTAAATGCACGGGGGTATACTTTTAATCAACATAATATGTAAAGTATTTTTTCATAACTATATTTGTACAATCAATTAATAAAACCATAGTTTTTAATATATATTCATTAGTCAAGTCTTTGTTAAACATGCACTTGTATTGTATCTGCATTGTGAATCATGGACTAACATAATCCATGTATGTTGAAAATTTGCTATATTCATAAATACGTTTAAATTAATGTGAAAAAAAGATGCTCATAAAACATAATTGTTTTAAGTTATTTTGTGTTTATCAAATAGAATAACATAATTATATTTCATCATTATATTTTATAAGTGATATAACAAATTTAAAATAAAATCTATTATTATTATTATTATTATTATTATTATTATTATTATTATTATTATTATTATTATTATTATTATTATTATTATTATTATTAATATTAATACTGTTAAGTCAAAACTGAAAGCTTGATATTTTATATATTTAATAACCGCATGTATACTTCTAATTAACATAATTGCATAGTTTTAGTATATTGTAAAACAATATACCTTAGTATTTTCATCATGCAACTATATTTCTAAAATCTATTAATATAAAGATTTATCGTTTTTTAATGTATTAATTACTCATGTCTTTGTTAACTATGCATTTGTATTGCAATGTCTTTGTTAATCGTCCACTCGTTTCGAAACATAATTTTATCCATGCATTTAAGAAATTCACTATAAAAAGTATAAGAATATGTTGAAATTAAAAGTGTGAAAATTGAAGATACTCAGAAAACAGAAAAATTATAATTGATATTAGTAATTCTGTGTTTATCAAATCTATTTGTAATAAGATAAATTTTATAAGTAATATAACAACTGTAAAATAAAAAATCTGTAATAATCAACAGATTTTTATCAATATTATTAATTAAAACTATTATTATTATTATTATTATTATTATTATTATTATTATTATTATTATTATTATTATTACCATTTCATTAACATTATTTTCGTCTATCATAATTTTATTATCAACCATTTTGTCATCATGTGTATCACCAACATATATATTTAAAGATCTAAAATTTATAACTGAAGAATATTAAAATGTTTACTATTAAATTATTAAAAGTGGATAACATAAACTAATTAATGATAATATTAAGATAATTTATAAAGTTTTTACTTAAATTTTAGACTCAAATATATTTTATAAGCTAATTTTAACTTAAAGTATATGTTTTATGTGTAAATATCTAATTATGATTCGAGTGAGTAAATTGATGCACTGTGTGTAAATTAGTAACAGATGGGTATCAGATGGGTATAATGTGAGTAAAGATAATAAATCAAATAAAAGAAATCTAATTCGCTCAATAAATCAATAAAAAAAGCATACGGAAATTAATCTACACTATAAAACCACAGATATTTTATGAAAATATTTATTAAAATGACATTCTAGCACTATTGACTTTCCAAATTAGAGTAATGACAGCATCTGAATTTATTTTGCATCCCTAGATAATGATAACTGTATACCAATGAAAGTTTTCAATAAAATTTACATCTTTATTAGCAATATAAAAATTTGCTTTCTCGTGGCCAAGATATATGTGGTTATTGCTTCTTAACTTGATATTCATTGTATTTAGAAGTTCGTTTAATAAATTAAAATCTGCATCCGATATTATGGCGAGTAAGCATGAAAATTGGTAGAGATGTTTTGTATTCAAGTAATTCTAAAACAAATTGGATATTCATACAATTTTTTTGTTACAAATTAATAAATTTTATCATAATTCGTTAAAGTATTTAGGTAAAACAATATAAAAAGTTTTATGTAAATTGTTACAATGTTGTATCAACTTAATATTGAATCGAAGTTATGAACCAGGAAAAATTATTTAAATATTACAATCAAATAACAACTTATTTATGTTAATTATGATAAAGATAATAAATGTTTTAAGTAAATTATTACAAAATCATAAAATAACACAACTTGCAAATACTGCAATAAATAATTTCAACAAAATAGTTAATAATAATAATATAAATAATTATAATAATAAATTTTAATAATTTGACAGATAAAATAGTTCTGATAATGGATGCTAACTAAATATTAACAAAATATTTTAATTGGGATACATAACTTGAGTACTTTATGTAATGTTCAAATGGATGAAAGAGGTTTTGTTAATCATATACGATTCACAACTTTTTATGTAAAAATACTTGTAAATGAGTCAATTATCATCAAATTAATACTGTCAATAAAGATATCATAGCTTGTTTTAAATATCTGATTCAATCGAATTTCCATCGATTTATCATTGATTTTGAATCTAATTACCAAACAACATACATTCAAAGATGTACTCACTGTTCGATGAAGGGTTACACATTATTGTAGTATTAAATAAATCGGGAACAAAATTACTTTAAAGGGTTGATAAAGGTATCGTTACAAAGTTGACACATCTGCATTCACATGATGTAACATACAAACATCTACCAATCAAAACCATGCATTATTATTGCATTTGGGTCAAAGATGATTTCTCTCGCTTCCTATTGACTCGGGATTCCATTAGTAATTAATTAATTATTTTAATTAATTTGTTTTGCAATCTACCTTTTCCTGGTGACCCTTAACTGAATTTTTACTATCATGTTTAGATTCGTCTTTTGATTTGGCAATCAACCATACCGCTTCCCCCGATCACTAATTAATTTTGCACTTTCGTAATTTTTGGTGATTTTAATTGTGTTTCATTATATAACCCCAACACAAAGATGGGACTCGTCGACTGACTATAAAATGGCAAAACGTCATAGATAACCAAAGAAATTATTTTGATGATAAATAACGTTTTTATTTCTGTTAAATATTAAATAAAAACTATTGAAAAAATAGAATTATTTTGCATCAACCTAATATTTATATATATATACAAGCCTAACTTCTAGTTCCTAATTTTGAGAAATACCTTTGAACCAGTGGTGTTTAACCTTTTGCAGCATCTGGGTCAAATAGTAAATCTTTTAAAAGCAAGCAGGACACAGAAAAAACTTAACTACACTTAAAAGTTTAATTTTATTATTAAAATGAAAAATACATTAAAAAAATGTTTCTCCCTTGTAAACAACTATTGAATTCATTTTAAGTGTTGGGCTATAAGCCATCAATAAAACAAAATAAAACAACCATGAAAATTCATGTTTGAGAATTATGAGAATGGCTATTATAACACAAGCACGCACCGCAAACAGAGATTAAAAATAAATAAAAACAATAAATAAAACAAAATAAAAAATAACATAATTAATTAAAACAAATAATTATTAAATTTTGCACGAAAAATACATGGAAAAATAAAGTAAAAATATAAAACCGCAAAAACCTTACAAAATAAGGTTTAGAAAATACACAGGCGGAGGAGGCGACCAGAATAAGAATCAGCAAAAAAATAAAAATGCAAATTTAATAAAATTAATACAAAAAAAATTAAGAAAAATAAATAACAAAAGAGAAAAATATAAAATTAAATAAAAGCCATCAAAAAACCAGAAAAAATGGCCAAAAAAGATTCGAAATTAGCTGATTGGTCGCACACACGCACGAAAACAGTATAAATACAATAACCATTGTCACAATTATTAACCTTTAAAAATTTTTATAAAATCTCATTTTTAAATTTTGAAATCAATTCACACTTTAGCAGTAGGTAATCTTTGTTTATTGTATTGTTATGTTAAATATATTTTTGATATTCACTTTAATTGTTTTCATTATCATGGATGGCCGCGATACTTTTTAGTATCTGCGACAGGTCCCCCCTAAATTTAATTTTATATATTGATGCATTAATTGTGGGGAATGGCAAAGTAATATTCGATTCCGGCCGTTAAGTTGGCAGGACGTCGACGTGTTACTTGGTCACAAACCACCCTTCGGTGTCTGCCTAGTCTGGTCAGGTCTCGTTACACTGATCACGGGGTAGGACACCGTCGTAATTCACCGTGGCGGCCATTTTCAATGTTGGTCGGAGCGGTATGAGTAAAATGCGGGTAGATCGCCATACCTAGGGGGTTGACATTGGTAAGATGTCTAAGTAGGGATATAATATTTTTTTTTCTAAATGCCTGTCGAGAAATCGATTATAACAAAGGGGACGACTAGGGTTAAGTATAGAAATAAATGCATAACACAATAAACCGAAACGAATTCAACAAAACGAAAAGATTGAAAATTATTTTAACGTGAATCGCAATGACCGGAGCATCAATATTGTTCATTTTCTTTTGTACCGAATTATTGTCAGCAGATCAGCAATAGATATGCACGCGAAAACCGGCATCGTAGAAATTAATATTAAATATGAGTTTGGTGCAGGATGGTGTGATGTGACATTCTAATTAATTATTTTCTTTTATTATCTTTATTATTAAATTGATAAAAATTTTCTTTTTACTAAATTATTCCTTTTCAGTTTCTTTTATTTTTGTTTTTTAAGAAAATCTTTGACAACATGCAGCCAGGATATAAAATCCCGAAATTAACGTCGCAGAGATCGGAAAAATCTAACCCATCAATTCTCAATAACGATGACAAATCCCACCGGGAATGCCGAAGGAAATATGATCAGTTGGTCGTAGAACACGAACGCACGCTCGGTACGTGGTTCGCCCCCGAGGCTGTGAAAGCCCTCCACAAACAAATTCACCGACTAACCAGGTGTCGCGAAGATCTCATTGCCGAGAACCGAGCGCAGCGGATCGTGATCAACAACCAGAGCGCCGTCCTAACAGCCTCTTTCAACGAAACTGAACTGAAAAAACGTCTGGCCGGCCGTGATCTGGCGATCAAACTGAATATAATCCCTGCAGAACATGTACCCGAAACGGCCACAACTGGCCCTCCACAAATGCCGAAAACTAGCAAGAAGCATAACCCCAGTAAAAACCGACGTCGCCGTGAACGACGTCGGGCTGAGGGAGTCACCCTGCTAAAAAATGCAGCCCAGACTCTGGAAGAAGCGGCGATGCTAGTCGCCGAACAACAGGCACAACTAGCTAGAGATACTGAAAACCTGCCAGGAACGATTGAATCCGGAGAAGTTGCCATCCAAATCGGTGCCGGTGAAACGGACGAAAATCACAAGCCCTCTACTTCAATCGGTTATTGGACGGACGAATTTGGGGACGAGCTCTGTCACTCAGTTCCCCAAGTCGGATCCAACGAACTAAGAATCGATAGAAAACGAAGATTTCCCGTCGATATCGACGAATAAAAGCCGATTCTTGTGGATAACCAAATTCCGCGTCGACAAACTAATTAACAATTATTTATGACTGATTATATCTTATCTTTACCTTCATTTAATTCTTTTTGTTGTTATAATTGTAAAATAGAATTTTTATTTGTTAAATTTCTTAAATAAGTTTCAATATGTTTGGACACAGATGAGAAAAAGATGTATGGAGGTTTGCCTGAGCAAAAAATAGGATTGTTGAAGCTTGATGTATGTGAATAAGATGATTGGAAAGTTGTATTTAATTTAAAATGTTGAAAATGAAAATAGTTATGATTGTTGAAAAATTGATTTTAAACCTTTAAAAAGAATAGGTTGAGAAACGAGAGAGTAGATGTGAGTAAAAGGAAAATTGGAGATGTTAAGAGGATTTTATTTTCTTTTAAAAAGCGCTCAGGAAGTTTGCTTAAACTTAAAACAGCTGATTTAACAGCGATTACAATTAATTATATAATAATTTAAATTTTCGCCAATTACTTAAGGAAAAGATTTTCCAAATTAAAACAAAATTCGACGTTACCAATATTGTTTCGAAATTTTAATAATTAATTCAGAGGTAAATCGGATGTTTTTAGATAATTTAAGGATCAGAATTTTCCAAAAGTTATAAATCCAATTTTTCTTTGAAAAATGTCCTATATTTTAGAAGTTAAAATTAATTTATTAATTATGTAAATTTAATGTTAATCAAATTTAACGGACCAAAGATAGATAAGCAGCCAGGTCGCTAAGGAATACATTTCCGGCAGTAAGGTGTGCTAAGACTCGCCAATAAATTAAATGAGACTTTAAAGGAATTCTGATTCGGACGTATACATATAGTCGATGATAACAGATGGGAAAGTGAGTGCCAATATCGAGGGAAATAGGTAAATGAAATAGACGTAAGTCCTTCTATCGGCCGTCAGGAACCCGAAAGCGAGATTATCACAAGGAGTAGTCTTGGAAACGAGGCTCACCTGCTTGTGGACTCTCGGCTACTGTATACAGTACCAACATGGGCTTGCTCATGGGTATACAGTGGTTATGTACAAATTGTGGGGCGTCTGGGGAAGATAGGAATTACCCTAGTAGAAACATGAGTTGATGAAGGGAACAGACAAAAATAAGTGAGAGTAGGTTAAAACAAAAAATAAAATTCTACCCAGTACGCCAACATAAGGTTAGAAAAATGGTGAAACAGAACCTCAGCATTGGAATGATTTATATTTGTTACAGCATGTGTCGGCCACAGGTCAAGCACCCTTGATTAAAACAATGTGTTTAAATATTTTAATTTCTTCTCTCAGTGATTTAAGTTTAAATTTTCATTTAAAGATTGTTTAGTTGTAAGTATTTGTTTCCCAACGGTTCAAAAATTCTAAAATCTAACTACTTCTTTGTTTTTAAAATTATATTTATTTTCTACATAACACGCATTCAAATAGATATTATTTCGATAACTAAATTTCCTTATCAAAAAAATATAATTTTAACTTTAATGATACCCGGTACAATGCCATTATTTAATTTCAATACAGAAAAATATAGGATTTCTTTGTTTCCTAAGATGAATTAAAGTTTACATTCAATTGATTGGAATCGACATATTGAAAGATTTTAGTCTATTCAATAAAACCATTCATATTTAGAAAATCTTCATCTTCAATAAATACATTAAATTCGAAACAAATAAAACCATTCTGATGAAACGATTATAATTTTATAAAATAAAAATAATACTTGTTCTAGAAATCTTAGAATTTTCTAAAACTAACCGATTATTATTATAAATACCGAAATTACACTTCAAATTTCAAGTAAAATTCTCACTCAAAGTTTACCAAATCGTACAGTCGAAAGTATTTCAACCAATTCAATCCCATGTAAACCTTTAAAATATTCAAAAATTGAAATTACGCTTTAGTTTTGTAATATGGAAAAGTTTATTCACAGAAAAATCATTCATCCAACTCATTATTACAATGTTTGGAGTTATTTCTTTTTGATAAGTCGTTGAATTTTTCGTTTTGCTTATTTTTCAATTTCTTTTCTCGTTTTGAAATTTTAGGAAATAAAATTAATAGATCTTCTTTGTCAATTGGTTCACCAAGATGAAATATTGTTCTCAAAGTGAGATTATATTGTAAATGTTCAAATGTTCCACTTTCTAAAATATTTCTAATAAAACAATATCGACATTCTTCAATGCGGTTTGATATTGTTAAAGTCTCTTTACCAAAATGAATTTCCTGTTGTTGAAATTGATTTGATCGGAATTGGATTGATTGAAATATTTCTCGAAATTCATCTCTTTGTATTAATTTCTCATTTTTATTTCTCAATTTCGATCTATCTTCTGATAGAGTTTTTATTTCTCTAAGAATTCTGTCATAGTGTTCAAGGATGAAACTTTCATCATCAATTTCATTCGATAATCTTTCAAAAATCAATGCCAAACATCGACCCACCTCTATTCTAACTATGACATTGGTATTTGCCAACAGATCAGTTGACAATGATAAAATTGGTGAAGCGATTTCTTCTAATAAATTCCACGGTAAAATAGTGAATAATAAACTCCAACATTGTATAGCAGTCGCATAGAAACTTTTGATTTCTTTGTCATTTGTTTTAATGGAATTCGTTAGTATATTCTTAATCATTTCCATAAGTCGAACAATTTAGTTGACATGAGATTGATTGCTGAGAAAATATGCAGCAGTTACGATTTCGATTGCTATCGATCGAAGATTTGATTGGATGCTTGAATCATCAATGATTGGTAGAAAGAATCTGTTGACCATTTCAGTAAATTGATTATTGGCATCACTTGCTATTTGAATGATGAAAACGGAAAATAATTTGCTTGCATTTATTTGAATTTCGAAATTATTATTATTAGAAATCAATCGTTCCAATCTACCAACGAAATGATCTATCCAATCACATTGGTAAATGGAATGGAAATAATTGATTTGAAAACTTTTAATGAGTTCTTTCAATTTTATGAGTTTAATTGAGGAATGCTCATCAAATAATTGATAAATTGAAGAATTATTAGGATGGAACATGTACATCAGTTGATTTTCAGAATTTTCCTGAATTATTTTAGTAGTTGATTTGATGTTATTTGTGATTTTCTTTCTCCCACTGCACTGAAAATAAGAAATTTTTCATTTATTCATGTTTCAGAATTCTTCTCTCAAATTTCTCAATTTTCTCACAAAAATTATCGACATAATCTTCACCTTGTCTGTATTCCAGTGCTTCATTTAAGTCTTCCATCAAATTCATTGGTTTTCTGAAAGCTGATCTCAATCTGTCTACATTACTCTTTTCTCGTCAGTGCAGTCATATTTCTTGATTGCCTCAATTGATAAAAAATCTTTTATAAATATTTCTTTTAAAATCCTTCCTTTAAAACGATTATCATGTTGTTTCAGATTTAATAAACCGTTTGAGAAAGCAACAAACATGATTTCGGGTGAAAATTACCATATATCAAGCTTTATATTACCACCTATCATATTTCAATGAAAAACATTATTAATCATGAATATAATGAAATAAAGATAGAGAATGTGTATGCAGATTTTATAAGGTTGTTACAGTTGGAGTGAAATGTACTTGAAGAAAAGTATCAAGAAAATTTTTCTTAGTGGGAAAATGTTCCTTTCTTGATAATAAATTCAAACTGTTAAAGTTTTGTGATGACGAAAAAAAATACTAATTAAGGATGATGTTAATAGTGAAATTGAATCGCAAAAAAATGCAAATGTAAATGTAAAAGTAAAATTACAAATTAAAGTCAAAAATATCAAGTTATTAATAGATTTTGTAGAGGATAAAATGTCAATTATTATTAATTATTACCCCACCATAGTTAAAAATATATTTATATTCCTTTTTATCAAAACTAAAAGTGGGGAAAAAATCAGTATCTATTAGAGGTTGCTCAATATCTCGCTAACGGATGTTGAGACATACGAATGGTTTAGGCCCAATGAACGGCAGATATTTGGAAGATAGTTTCATTAAAACAAGAAAAAAAGGAAATAAAATAGAATTTTATTTCTAACGTTTTATTAAAACAAGTTTCACCAATTATAAATCATATCTTAGTTATTATTATAATAATCAAATAGATAAATTATTTCACACTAAAAGTTATTTTTGAAATTTACAATAAAAGTATCCTTAATTAATTTTTCGCAAATTTTTTACGGAAATTCTTAATGGGAAGAGTAAGTTAAATTTTTTGTTTGAATAAATATCTACAAAAGCATTCCCATTCAATAATTATGTATTGTGCAAGAAAAAGAGAAAAGAAAATCACAAATAACATCAAATCAACTACTAAAATAATTCAGGAAAATTCTGAAAATCAACTGATGTACATGTTCCATCCTACTAATTCTTCAATTTATCAATTATTTGATGAGCATTCCTCAATTAAACTCATAAAATTGAAAGAACTCATTAAAAGTTTTCAAATCAATTATTTCCATTCCATTTACCAATGTGATTGGATAGATCATTTCGTTGGTAGATTGGAACGATTGATTTCTAATAATAATAATTTCGAAATTCAAATAAATGCAAGCAAATTATTTTCCGTTTTCATCATTCAAATAGCAAGTGATGCCAATAATCAATTTACTGAAATGGTCAACAGATTCTTTCTACCAATCATTGATGATTCAAGCACCAAATCAAATCTTCGATCGATAGCAATCGAAATCGTAACTGCTGCATATTTTCTCAGCAATCAATCTCATGTCAACTCAATTGTTCGACTTATGGAAATGATTAAGAATATACTAACGAATTCCATTAAAACAAATGACAAAGAAATCAAAAGTTTCTATGCGACTGCTATACAATGTTGGAGTTTATTATTCACTATTTTACCGTGGAATTTATTAGAAGAAATCGCTTCACCAATTTTATCATTGTCAACTGATCTGTTGGCAAATACCAATGTCATAGTTAGAATAGAGGTGGGTCGATGTTTGGCATTGATTTTTGAAAGATTATCGAATGAAATTGATGATGAAAGTTTCATCCTTGAACACTATGACAGAATTCTTAGAGAAATAAAAACTCTATCAGAAGATAGATCGAAATTGAGAAATAAAAATGAGAAATTAATACAAAGAGATGAATTTCGAGAAATATTTCAATCAATCCAATTCCGATCAAATCAATTTCAACAACAGGAAATTCATTTTGGTAAAGAGACTTTAACAATATCAAACCGCATTGAAGAATGTCGATATTGTTTTATTAGAAATATTTTAGAAAGTGGAACATTTGAACATTTACAATATAATCTCACTTTGAGAACAATATTTCATCTTGGTGAACCAATTGACAAAGAAGATCTATTAATTTTATTTCCTAAAATTTCAAAACGAGAAAAGAAATTGAAAAATAAGCAAAACGAAAAATTCAACGACTTATCAAAAAGAAATAACTCCAAACATTGTAATAATGAGTTGGATGAATGATTTTTCTGTGAATAAACTTTTCCATATTACAAAACTAAAGCGTAATTTCAATTTTTGAATATTTTAAAGGTTTACATGGGATTGAATTGGTTGAAATACTTTCGACTGTACGATTTGGTAAACTTTGAGTGAGAATTTTACTTGAAATTTGAAGTGTAATTTCGGTATTTATAATAATAATCGGTTAGTTTTAGAAAATTCTAAGATTTCTAGAACAAGTATTATTTTTATTTTATAAAATTATAATCGTTTCATCAGAATGGTTTTATTTGTTTCGAATTTAATGTATTTATTGAAGATGAAGATTTTCTAAATATGAATGGTTTTATTGAATAGACTAAAATCTTTCAATATGTCGATTCCAATCAATTGAATGTAAACTTTAATTCATCTTAGGAAACAAAGAAATCCTATATTTTTCTGTATTGAAATTAAATAATGGCATTGTACCGGGTATCATTAAAGTTAAAATTATATTTTTTTGATAAGGAAATTTAGTTATCGAAATAATATCTATTTGAATGCGTGTTATGTAGAAAATAAATATAATTTTAAAAACAAAGAAGTAGTTAGATTTTAGAATTTTTGAACCGTTGGGAAACAAATACTTACAACTAAACAATCTTTAAATGAAAATTTAAACTTAAATCACTGAGAGAAGAAATTAAAATATTTAAACACATTGTTTTAATCAAGGGTGCTTGACCTGTGGCCGACACATGCTGTAACAAATATAAATCATTCCAATGCTGAGGTTCTGTTTCACCATTTTTCTAACCTTAAAATGAATTCAATAGTTGTTTACTAGGGAGAAACATTTTTTTCATGTATTTTTCATTTTAATAATAAAATAAACTTTTAAGTGTAGTTAAGTTTTTTCTGTGTCCTGCTTGCTTTTAAAAGATTTACTATTTGACCCAGATGCTGCAAAAGGTTAAACACCACTGGTTCAAAGGTATTTCTCAAAATTAGGAACTAGAAGTTAGGCTTGTATATATATATATATATAAATATTAGGTTGATGCAAAATAATTCTATTTTTTCAATAGTTTTTATTTAATATTTAACAGAAATAAAAACGTTATTTATCATCAAAATAATTTCTTTAGTTATCTATGACGTTTTGCCATTTTATAGTCAGTCGACGAGTCCCATCTTTGTGTTGGGGTTATATAATGAAACACAATTAAAATCACCAAAAATAACGAAAGTGCAAAATTAATTAGTGATCGGGGGAAACGGTATTGTTGATTGCCAAATCAAAAGACGAATCTAAATATGATAGTAAAAATTCAGTTAAGGGTCACCAGGAAAAGGTAGAGTGCAAAACAAATTAATTAAAATAATTAATTAATTACTAATGGAAACCCGAGTCAATAGGAGGTGAGAGATAAGGGAAAACCTGTGTTAATTAATGAGCAGATGGAAACTTAAAATGGTTACCAAGTAGAACATTAAATATTTATTATGGTCGCATTTCAGGGTTATCACAGTAGATAACAGCGTCAGTAGAGAACAAATGTTGACGAGAGGATAGATACCAGTTTACTAATGGCCTGATCAAAACTATACAAGGAAAACTCAGAAACCAGAAAATTGACAATTTAGTCGAAGAGAGTTATTAAAAAATTTCGTTCAACACCAGAAAAGGAGCGTTTAAAAGATAAAACAAGTGAAACATTTACTAAGTTCTCGTGCCGTAAAGGTGGTCTCTCTTTGGGTCACCTACCTCACGATAACATAAAATAAATTATCAAAGAAAGAAAAGTGCAAATCAATTACCAATTGTAATTGTGGTGAATACAGAATAAAGTTGTTCTGTGTTGGGTTTTCTTCATTTATATATAAAGAACACGAGGAGTCAGCGAGAACTGACTTAACCGCTTTTGCTAAAAATGAATTAACAAATTGCATGCTGTCTATAAAACGAACAGGCAATTTATTAATGTACGCGATGATGGAGATAAATTTTTCAGAAGTGGTCGGAATAATATTTAATTCCAAAGAAGAAAAATTATTTAAACCATACTTTAAAATATGATGGAGATCATATCCCTTCAAATTATGACAAACCACAGGTAATTGTTTCTGGATTCGTCGAGAAACATTACACTTCCTACAAGCAGCCCCTAAATACTTACCTGAGAAATGACAATGATGCCTAATTTTATCCATAATAAATTTTTTACACAAATAACAAGGGCGACATTCCTTGAACTCCAATTCCTCATTGAAAGATAGTGGTCCTATAGGGTTTTGACAATAAACCTCGTAATATGGTAAGACAATCGAAAGACGGATTTCATCAATCTTTTTCAAAAACGCCAAAACGCTATCATCGCCAATAAAATTATAATATTGTTTTGTATTAGTATAGTTATTAATTAATAATAGACCTGCTGCTATCGGCATGCGTATTTGATGATGCCTTATATCCAGTGGTAAAATTGATTCAAAATCCGCATAAATTACGAATGGCGGGGTAATAGTTTTTGTATAATTAGAAAATTTAAAATATTTATTTTTAGGCAACGTATAAAGGGTAGTGTTTGATTTTTAATGCACAAGGAAACATGGGTGTCAAATGCCGGTTTTTATCTAAAAACATTAAGACAATGGGGACACCAACGTACAGAGATTTGGATATTGCAAGATGTAGTCGCATGGCAGTTCATTAATTTATCCAAATCAAAAACAGCCGTATAGTGATAATTATCGCCGTCCTCCAAAAGAAGTAAATAAATAGGTGTACCGTCAGTAACCTTGGAGCGGTGAATTATATCTAAATGTGGATGATTGGGGATATAATTTATATCACCATTTTGAGGAATTTTAAACGGTTTTACGTTATACGTCAAAAAATTTATAGCAATGTTTAAGTCCTTTTTCTTTCTCTCGAACTTGGGAATATTACAGAGTCTCATAGGACAATCGTCAATGGGGTCAAAATTCAATTCGTCCAAATAATTCTCATAAGAAGTAACTCTGTTTCCGTGGGTGCGAACTACATTATGTTTTAAAAGGGTTAATATACTATATATAAAACAATGATGGTCATTGTTTTGGACATTAACTATAGCCTTTTTGCCAGATAAAGATCTTGGTGTGGGGGATATAATCATGGCCAGCTAGTCTATTTATGGGATAATATTTAGTTAATATAAAATCAATTTCTTTGATTTTAACAACCCGCTATTCACTCCCTAAATATGTGAAACGTTCTATTTTATTATTTAATTTAGTAATCCCATAAAGCAGAAAATTATCAGGAAAAAGTTCTGCCTTATTACTAAAAAAGTTATCCTTAATTTCACCATCTTCTTCGAATTGTATAAAAATGGTGAACTGACCCCATTATTTTCATTTCAGATTTTAATTTATTAATTATTTTATTTATTAGGGTGATTTGAATTAGATTTTCTTGTTCAACATCGAATCTTATACTTTTATGGGTTCCATTTAAATCTAACCTTATTTCAGGTTCATTATCAACATTAATTGAACCCCTTATCTGATTATTATCATCATCATCATCGCTAATGATGATTTCAACCCTTTTAATTTTAGAGGGAACACACTGAATATTTGCAGCAGTTCGTTTATTATTATATCTCGATGTATTATTTCGTTCATTATTATTATTTTTATTATTATTATTATTATTATTGTGATTATTATTATTATTGTTATTATTATTATTGTTATTATTATTATTATTATTATTATTATTATTATTATTATTATTATTATTATTTCGTTTATTTATTTTTCGAAAAAGAGATTTTTTATTAAAAGTAAATTGATTTAAGTGGGTAGAGTGGTCCTTATAAAACTCTAAATATTTTATATCTTGGGCAGTCTCGCATTTGGGGCATATGAAAAAATTGATGCCAAAGAATTTATGGCCGTAGTATCGCTTCATTTCACCATGACATTTTACCGAATGACATGTTGAAGCGATGCAATATTTCGGATATAATTGGCCTGATAAAATATATATATATATTAAATATCGATAAATATAACCTATAACAATTATTAAGTTTTCAATAATTATCATAAATTTAAATAAATATAATTTTTCACTAAATACAAATTTTTTCATCGATTTTAACTTTTCAATAACTTTTTCAATAAATATTACAATTATTTAAATAAATATAATTTTTTCCATCAATATAATTTTTCAAACAATTATTACGTTTTCAATAATTATCATAAATATGGGTTTTCAATAACAAATATACCACAAGTTTAAATAAATATTTCATTAATTCTAACATTATCACAAATTTAAATAAATATAACAAATATATCACAAATTTAGGTTTTCAAATACAAATATATCACAAATTTAGATTTTCAATAACAAATTTATCACAAATTTAAATAAATTTTTTAATCAATATAAATTTTTCAATAGCTTTTCAATAACTTTTTAATAACACAAATTTAAATAAGTTTTCCATCAATTTTAACTTTTCAATATCACAAATTTAAATAAGTTTTCCATCAATATAAATTTCAATAAATTATTAATATTTGATTTTATTTAATCCAAATGGATTAAATAATTATAAATGTCAATAATAATATTAAAATATTAAAATAATAATATTAAAATAATAATATAAAAATATAAAAATAATAATATTAAAATAATAATTTATTATATCAATTCAGATTTACTGCAAACTATTAAATAATTTCTAGATAAAGTATCTAATAAAATAATTCCTATATAATATTTGCATGCTCACTGCAAACTATTAAATAATTTCTATATAAAGTATCTAATAAAAAATAAAAATAATATCTTTATAATTCAATAACTATTATGGTAATATCAACAGATTTATCATAAAACTTATAGGTATTATTAAAAAATAAATAAAACTTTATAAAACTTATTATAAATTATTGATATTTGATTTATTATTTTAATAATACTTCAAATATCATTAACTTAATTTTTTATAAATAAATAAAAATAAATAAAAAATTAACATTTATCCTCTGAATCCGAAGAATAGTCATACTCTATAGAATATAGGTCATTCATATCTTCTCCAGAAACGGGGGCATCCACAAAAATGTTGGCATCAATAACGTTTCCATTGATAGAAATGTGCTCATCAATAACGTTTGCATTCATAGAAATGTGGTCATCTTCAGTAACGTTGGCATCCAAATCAACTAAAACATTTTTTAAATATATAGAAAAAATAAATTTAAAATTTACCGAGATCATAATTGTTAAGTTCACTATCTTTGATAGTGATTACATCGTCATCTTCGATTGTAATAATTTCTGTATCATTGATAATGATAACATCGTTTTCTAAAATAATTATTAAATAAATCACAAATAAAATTAAAATTTACCTATTTCATCCTCGATAACTTCAGCTAATTGATTTTGGTATTCGGTTATAAAAACCAATCTAAAATAATAAATAATATAATAAAAAATAAAATTAAAAATCCTTACCAGTTTCACATGTTAGAAGATTTCTTAGAATATTATTATTCATTTTTGAATTAGGCGAATTTTTGAATTTGGCAAATTTTTAAAATAATTGTGACAAATTTGAAATTTGTCAATGTTTATAAAAACAATCTAATTTTCAGGATTTAGCCAATCACATTTTAGCAATACACACATATAGGTGAGATAATTTTATGCATGCAGCCTATACTGTGTAGGTATGTTTTCTTTGTAAAACACATGCAGTCTATACCGTGTAGACATGTGTTCTTTGTAAATTACATACAAAAAAAAGTATGTATGTGTTTGTTTTGTAATTCATATACAGTCTTGAGTGTGTTCCTTGTTACTAATCATGCACTTATCATGCACTGCCTTTGTTACCTTTAATTAAATATTAATTAAACACATAATAATAATATTTATAATAATAATAATATTAATAATAATAATAAAACATAATAATAATAATAATAATAAAACATAACAATAATAATAAAACATTTATTAAACATCAAATCGCTTGGACAATAACCAAGCTAAACAATGTTGAGCACATGTTAAGGTCTATGGTTTTTGAAACATAGTTTTATTATACACAATAGGTTTACCCATTGTTTGCAGTTTCGAAACCATTAAAGCCGGATAATAGAAACCCATAGGCCAAATACAAATATCTTGCGAGGTTTCATATATATTGTTAACCAATGTTCTCCACTGAGATGAGACGATTGAGTATTGACGATATGGAATTTTATCAAGAGGAAAAACCCCTAAAAATTCATGTCCTAGTATTTGTTTTCCAATTCAATAGACATGAACCGAACTACATCAATGATATTAATAATACATGAAAAACTTACTCCATGACAAATTATCATAAATTATCTATACATTTATACCATTCAAACCAACATTTTCAAACCAACAATGTTTGAACTCTGTTCAAACTAGTACGGTTCTATTTGCAGTTATTTGAACCTCATTTTCAAATACTCCTTATATTACAACATGTGCCGGTTCAGTTTAGCAAACTTTATATCTAATCGCAAATTTCCATTTTGATGTAATTGACTCTGATTTAAATCACAATCGGGTGCCAAAACAAATGTAAAAAAAATGGATATTTGCTTTTAAAATCCTCAGGAAATATACCACAATTAAGGTTTTTATCTAAATAATCCATATTTCTCACAATACCCTGCATATTGTAGCACAATAATTATCATTATCGAAATCTAGAGTATATGTTTCTCTATAATCACTATTTTTTGATAAAGTTAACGATGTTATACCAAAATTTGAAAATTGAGATTCACTTTGAAATGTTACCAATATAAAGTTGGAATTCTTCTATCTCCAAATATTTGTTCCTTATAGAAAGAAGCTGAACCTTTAGCAATAGCAAATTGAACGATTTCCTTTGTTTTCAATGGATATATTGCATGCTTAGAATTAAGCCCTATTTAATGACCGGCTAATACAGAGGGTTCAACACGAACTCTTCTCACCAATAATTTTGCATCAACTAATTGAAGAATTGGTGCTGTGGTGGCACTTGTTAGTGATAATGCAGACTCTGATCCTTTCAATCTAATATGTACATTAACACCTGGGAGTAAATATTTCGGTTGATCCATAGAATCATGTTTTAATGATGAGCACATGGTAAATAATTTCGAACTTTTAATCTACTTTTCCTATCGTCATCACTACCATAACCCATAGGAGTTAAACATGTATTTTTAGTATCGCTATTGTAATTTATAATAGTTTCAATTAGAGCATTGTGAATATATGTACTGTTATCGCCCTCAATCCTGATATTATTAAATCCGAGTACTGCATCTTTAAAAAGTGTATGAAACAAGAAATTGTTTTGTATTACATCACTAGATTCACGAACGGTTTTCTAACTTTATCTACAACTTTGATTTGAACAGTTACCAATGTATCGTTCAAATCTAGATACTCAGTTTGGGAACGATTAATATAAAATTCAATATCAGTTCTACTATCCATAATAGAATTCATCGGGAATACGTCTTCAAAGGCCCCCATTTCAATTACCGCCTGGGGAGATAGTCTATCAAATAAACACAATTCAGATTTACCACAAATTATTTTTGAAATATAGTTCCATGTCCTTTCATTCGTTTGTTTATATGTTTATGATGTCTTTTACGTTTTTGAGCTGGTGCCGGTGCTGGTGTCGGTGTCGGTGTCTTAATGCATTTGATTTCAGAGATGGTAACATTTTCTGCTCATTCATTATCACATCTTTAGCAGTTTTCATATCAAAACTACCAATGTGTTTAAGAATAGGAATTGCAAATCTACCAATAGTTCTCAACCATTCTGATCCGTACTGTTTACCAATAAAATATGGCAATTCGCCACCATTTTGGCTACCAATATTATTAATTGAAAAAACACCACTACATGTTTTGGGAACACGCTTTTTGTAATTGATTTTACAATGACTATAAAATGGAATGTATTGTACAAATATAGTGGGTAACTATTGCTCGTTAAAATAGTATAGAAACTCAATTTACTAGGTTTTTTGATGATATCCATGAGGGTTTTTGATATCCGTGCCATTTGACATAGCATTGTTTATCCTTACCCACCTTTTTAGTTTTCAATATTTTCTGAATTCTGAACACTGTAGGTTTGGAAATAACTTGTAATTCCTGTTCATAGAATTTCCCTTGTATTACATTGTTGTCACTGTCTTTAATAACATACATTACAGGACTCTGTTTAGTATTAATTTTTGTAATTTGAAATACTTCATCACTCCAATTACTATCGAAATTTTTGATGAAAGGAGAAGCAAATATTTTACTAATTCTAACGTGATCATCAACTTTATATTTTGGTTTTGTAATTTTTACAACCTTTTTAGATCGTACTGGTGTTTTTGAGCTGATATTTATAGGTCTCAAACCATTCAGACCTCGATGTGATGAATTATTATAACTAACAAGTATTTTCGGTAATACATTTATTCATATTTTATTACCTTGATGCACAAAATATCCCTCAATGTCCGGTTAAAAATTTCAAAAATGAGCAGCTTTGTATTGAGAATGTACAGAGTAATGATTTATTTTGAGACGATCCAGGATTTTCTTAACTTTATTATTGTAAAACTTCTTGCCTATAATAATAATATTAACTTGTAATAATAAAAAATACGTAAATCGGTTTGCAAATTGTCAGGATGCCCATTTTTAAATAAAATATTAATTTTAAATAAAATATTAATTGCTCTGCAGATTTTGTCTTTGTTGATACACAGCGGGCAAAACGACTGAAAACATCAATACATGTTAAAATATATTTATTATCCTTGTTAATCTTCGAATACGATACCATCTCCATCAAATCCATTTCCCATAAATAATTAATACCGAATGTCTTATAAGCTCTGGTTGGAAATCTTTTCCGCATCGGTTTGTTTAAACTGTACGCAAGCTGATCTGACAACCACCTTTGCGTTTCCTGTTTCGAATTTGGTACTATTTTCTTTAACTTTGCCACTCCATCGAAACCTGCTTCGTCTTCTGGGTTCGTCTAAATCTTCTCCATTACAACAAGAGGATTTAAATTTTAATTTGACATTAGGTAAGGATTGCCCCATTGTTTATTGTAATCCACTTAATAATGATATTGCTAATGGTAATATAGCGCCGATAAAACCGCCTTGTTGTTTATATATGATTTTTCTCATTTGCTTACGATTTTTATTATTTACTAGCGATAACAAAGGTTTTCAATGTTTATTCAACAATATTTTCTTAGATTTACTGATTTTAATTTTACCTATGAGAATTTTGAGTAAATCATCGACAACAAAATTTTGAAATGATTGTAAAATAGACATTCTTTTCATACTCGATGCCTTTAACAATGCATTAAAATATGGGAAACTCCTATGATTTTTTACAATTTTAAATTTTTTAATACTACTTTTAATAGGGTTTTTCGAAATTAAATTCATTGTGGGGAAATTCTCGGTTATTAGTTTTTTAGATGGTGTATAACTAGCTTTGGATGGAACTTTTTCAGTCTTTATGTTCATTTTAATACTTTGTCTAAGTTTTCTGACGTTTTTAAGTCTGTATTTCATAAACATTTTTACATGTTTATGTTTTCAACTTTGTTTATAAACCATGGCACTTTCTTTATTGAAAATATATGTTTTTACCCGTAAATCATCATTGAATTGTTGTGTGAAATCAAGAAATATATATCCATGTGGTGATTTTGTAGCATCTTGATATGCACTGATAAGAAAATTACTATTATTAGGGTACACTTGTCGAGCAAGAAAATCAATAACTGTTGCATCTCTAGGATTCTTGAAAATAATTAAATATTGAACATTTAAATTCCTTGTTCGATGTGCGCCACCCTGATGAAATAGATTTTGAGTAATATAGATCACAGTAACCCCAACATGTCTACTGATTAATGTGAATAAATTATTAAAATCCTTTTCTTTATTAGCTTCCTGATACAAATCATCGATAATGATGACATCAGCTTTCCTTAATCGACTTGACCAGTTTTTATCGAAACCCTTTACTATTTTCATGTTTTTCAATTTACAGAAATTATCTTGAGTTAATCCATGTTCTTCATCTGCACCCCTATGCCAATAAATCTTGTTGAATTTTGTTTGAAATAAATTAGATTTCAGTAATTTACACACAAACATAGTTTTACCACTACCCCTTGGGCCGATGATTTGATATACCGCATCATTTCTTAATTCCATTTTCAATTTGTATAATTATAGGTTTTGTTTGTATTAATTATGTTATCAAATATAAATTATAAAGGAACTTTCGACGTGTCAAAAATGACGTTTCCGACTGGTAAACCACAGCAAATTGTTGATAGGAATGGAAAATACCCTATAATATTTTTCAAATCCGGCAAATGTAGAATCATGGGATGCAAGGAACCTTTAGATGTCAATAAATTACAATATAGAATAAAGGATATTAAAATACAGTCAATTACGGTTACCGTGGATATGGGACAATCTATCAATCTATCAACATGTCAAACTAATGTCTTTGTATGTTCGAGCCAGAATTATTTCCTGCACTGAGGCTTTTAAAATACAACCCAATGTGTGTTAACGTGTTTGCCAGTGGGAAAATAGTCATATTAGGGTTGCGAAATCTAGAGTACAAAAATATTGTTACAGACATACACAATGAAATCACGTGATTGGTCGATATCTGATTGGCTAATGAGTGTTTAAAACAGCTTGGTTATTCATTTTATTTCATTTTTAAAATGAAAAATATAATGCAGAACAAAAATACCACTTAATATGGTAAATTTATTATTTTTTATTTTATTATTATTATTTATTTTATTTAGACAAATATGCGCCAATGGTAAAAGAGAGAGTAATATTCTATTACCCTCAAATGAATCGGATTTTGATGAACCAAGATCCTGCAATTAGTCAACAACTGGTATTCGAAGAAACCAGAATCCGAATTTCAGACCTGATCAATCAGGCTCTATTGGAAAAACAGATTAATAAAACGGTAACGGAAATCGAAACAAAATACCCATGTATTCTAGATTGTAGTTGTTGCAATTTTCGTTACCAACGGTATGTAGAATGGAGTAAACTAAACTCCATTAAGAATTTGCTGAAATTGAATCTTTTACGCCAATAAATGTTTAGCGTTTGCTTTTTGTTTTATTTTTGTTTTCGTAATAATTTATATAGTAATACTAAATGATAATAATAATGATGATGATGATGATAATAATAATAATAATAATAATAATAATAATAATAATAATAATAATAATAATAATAATAACAACAATAATAGTAATACTAAATGATAATAATAATGTAACACTTAATAAGTAGAGAAATACACACATATAGGTGAGAGATTTTGATGTATGTGTTCTTTGTAAATCACATACAAACAAAAGTGTGTATGTGTTTTCTCTGTAAATCACATACAGCTTTGTGTATGCATGCAGTCACGCACTTATCATGCAGTGTGAATCATATGAATCATGTGATGATTATTCATTAGCACTGTCTTTGTTATAATTAATAATAATAATAATAATAATAATAATAATAATAATAATAATAATAATAATAATAATAATAATAATAATAATAGAAATACGTACATGCAGGATTCTGATTGTTTAATCAGTATATGTCAAGGGTATAAAAGCTCGTCACATCCTTATTAAGATCATAAATCAAACATTACCAAGAAATTAGTGAGCTCTGCTATCAATGTCCAACCAGTTCAGATGTTCCACAATTATAAAATGTATTTCTTAACGGAGCCTATCAATATGCAATTGTCAAATCCAGTCAAACTCCATCGAACTCAATTTGAATCTCTCGCTGGGACACTCAATGATAGATATCAAGGATATTGATACGGTTTTCAAAAAGATCAATTCGAATTTAAAATGTAATGAAAATGCATTCTTCACCAGTCAATATACCAGATATTATGATGAATTTACAGAAATAGGTTTCAAAGAACAGGAAAATTGGTATTTAACAATAGCAATACAAGGATATAAAGCTGATTAAAATGATGTGCTTTCTCCAATATGGAAAATTGTTACTGCTAAACTTTCACATTTATTTTAATGTATAATGTTTAATGTGGATGTTAATAAATGTATTTAAACAGATTTTGTTTTCTTTACAACATATTCTATAAACAAAATTATAATTAGTTTTAAAATTGTTTAAAAATGATGTCTGAAAAAGGTAAAATATAAAATATAAAATAATTAATTAATTTTCGTTTAGAATATTTAATAAACTTTTTGTTTGATAAACTCCAAGAAGTAACCGATGTAAAAATTAGAGATATGTTGACTCTAGTTGAAGCATTGGGTAAAGAAAATTCATGTTGTGATTCAGAATGTCAGAGTAATGATGATGAAGAAATTATTAATGGTGGAGAAATTATTAATATTAATAAAATTATTAATGATACTGAAATTATTAATGATACTGAAATTATTAATGATACTGAAATTATCAATGATGAAGAAATTATTAATGAGGAAGAAACCCCAGTTGATCCTAACGAATTTAAGACTTGTGTTGATCATGTTATAGAAAATATTATTATAAAATATTGTGGTGATGAAGCATGTACATGTAATAATCCATAAATCTTTAAAAATGTAGTTTTTTTATTAATAATTTAGTAAATAACAAAGAAATATTTATTAAAATTTATGATAAACTTTATTAGATATATATAAAACAGATGCTCCAGTTAATAGTTTTAATAAAAATTTACAATTTGCAAATTGAATAATTGTTACCCATCCACCGTTTGCTTCTACCCATGAATCATTTTTTGTTTTTATTACCTAAATAATGATAAATTAATAATAATATAAAGTAATATACCTCTATAGATAATTGGAAATCATTTTCATAGTCGGATCCGGATTTTAATATCATGTGTTTCATATACATTAATCCTACTATTATTCGCATCCATTTATTATTTTCATCAAACATGTAACTAAATATCGATTGGAATGAATTTTTCTTTATCTCCAATTTTAACAAATTGAGAATAGGTTCAAATGGCACGTCTTCTACTATTTTTCCGGTACGGTTTACCATGAATTTTAATGAATTTTTAATGGTATCATCTTCTTCTCCATTATTAGCAACCAGCTCATTCAACAAACATATAAAACATTTAGTTTCTGGCATTTTATAAAAATATTTGGAAATGTAAGCTTATTTATGCTATATTCGACCAATCAGAATCATGTATGGACATTGCATTTAAGTTGCAATGTCTTTATTTAAGAAAATATGTAAAAATATATAATGGAAATGACAATGATGATTTGTTGCCACTGTTAACCGGGTGTTGAACTTCTTACATTATACGATTGAACTGATCAGTTGTTTTATTAGAATAAAAATGTATACTATATTGAACTAGATTCATCATTTTTTCATTAAGTTTACGATTTTCATTCAATTCTAATATTGATTTTCTTAATTCATTTTTGATAATACCTATTGTCCGATTTAGATATAAAATATCATCATATATTGCGGTCCGAGCTCTTTTTAAAGTTTCATATGCGAGTTCAAATTGAACTTTTAAATTACTCATTCTTTCAGATAACTTTTTGACTGGAGTTTTCAAATATCTAGGCCTATCTATCATATACAAAATATCTATTAACACTGCTGTATCAGGACATACACATCTTGTTGAATTTTTACCTTGAACGGTTACAGCAATTAAGTTAGCCATCTTAAAAACATTAAAAACTAATATTATTATTAAAATTTCTTTAATCATTTTCAAATCTATATAAATTAATATTTATTGTTTATAGCTAAAGTTTGTTTGTATTTAACTTCTCATTGGTTTAAATTAATATAAAAGTAATTGTTATTTCAATTTTTATCATTAAAATAGATGTACCGAGCGCAGCTCAATCTATGAACAATATTAAGCATTATGGTAATTAATAATTATTACTATTATTTTTTACTTGTTTTATAGATGATTATTTTTAAGTTATCAAATAGCGTCTGGAATTCTAATATCTAGATATACATGAAATATTGAAGGATAAGCCAGCATCAATGATTCCAGACTTGGTCTTCAATTATACGTCTATATGAATATTTTCTGTAATCGATGAGTTCCTATGGGATATCGAACAAAACAAAATGTTAAAGAATATGGAATCCAAATATCCATGTGGTAATGCCTGATATCGAAAGTATGTAGAATGGGCTTGGAAAAAAGCTCTTCGACAGTATTATTATAGTCAAATTATTTCTTTATAATAAAAGTTTTTGTTGTTGATTTGTTTTATTTTATTATATAATAATGATAATAATAATATTAATAATAATAATATTAATAATTGTAATAATTATAATATTAATAATAATAATAATAGAATAAAAATTAAAAAAACATTAAAACACTACTTATAAAAATAAGTAGTAAATTTAAATTTTAAAAATGTTTAAAAATACTATGACCTTGAAAATTTTGAACGACCTTAAATGAGTCATGGCCTTTGTTTAAATGACCTTGATAAATATGATGAGTCATACAATGTCCTTGATCAAGTCATTGTCTTTGCTTTAGAAAATTTTTGTACTTTTAAAATTTGTACTTTTAGACTTAGAAAAATTTTTTACCCGGGGGTATGTAGTCCAGTGGTGAAATGGTCTAACAGTGACATAACCATCTACTTGACAGAAAATCCGGAACAAGAATGGCAAATGGATTCAGAACAAATTAAAGAAATAATAAACAACGTTAAACAAAAGAAAGGCAGTAAATTCAGAATAAATGAGGGAATAGCACTGACAGAAAACAAAAGAATATGTTATCCGAATGGAAAAAGAATTGAATTCATTCATAAATATCATAAAAACTGTGTCATGAAAATTGAAAAATACGTGTCAAATAAATTTGCAATGAGAAATATGAAACGAATGATTCGAGAAGTAGTACAAACGTGTGAAAATTGTCAAAAGAGGAAAGTTACAACGACACGAACTAATGAAAAGGCACTGGAAATGCCCGAAATAGATTTATTCGAATCAATATTTGTAGGTTTTTGTGGCCCATTAAAGCAAACTCAGTATGGAATGAAATAGATAATTGATATCATCAATAGTTATAACAAATATGTTGCACTTCAAGCCGTAAAATCCCAGGATGAGAAAACCGTTATTACAACTATGAAATAATTGGATTTTAAAATATGGAGACCTAGATTTTGACATTGTGACAAGGGTAAAGTATTTGAGGGTAAATCGATGGATAATTTAATGAAAGAGTACAACATCAAAATAATATTCTCATTGAAATCAGGATTCAACTTTTTGCAAAATAAAATAAACCTTTGTGAGTCCAATATTGCAAACACCAATCGGTCCTTTATTATTATGCAATTTAATAATTCTACAGCTAATAATTCAATAACATCCAATTCCCCTAGCTCTTCTTTGTGCTGCGTTTTTATACTAAAAAGCATTAAATTCGTTTGACCGTTAAGGGTAACGTTGTGCCCACAAATTTTGGTATCAACTTCTGAATACTGATAACGCATACACAGTGAAGAATTCAATGATTTATAACTGAACAACAATCACTAGGTACTGTATACAAATAACTGAGTACTGTACAACTCACTATATACATGCTAAGCATTGAATAATTTACTTATTCATTAAAATGCCATATTTAAATAATATTTACTCGTTGGACACCGATGTCAACCAACTTAACCCACTTAAAAATAAAATAAAATTTTCTCTCAATCATTTCCCCTTAAAATACTTGGTTATTCACTATATACACACTCACAATAAGTTATCAACAAGTTACTACTGAACAAATTAATATCAAAATTTGGACAATCAAAAGAAATACAATTTCAATTACAAATTTTATTAACTTCGTTCTTTTATTGATCCTCGATGTCTCCAAATTGTTTGGTTGCATAGTTACCTGGTTGCTATCAAGAAACTATTAATGATTGAAGCCCAATTAACTGTTATATTTTCTCTGAATAAAAATTTATTGTTTTACAGTCTTGTATTTGATTTATAGAAATTATTTTATAAAACTTAATAGTTTTGTTTAAAAACATTTAAATTTTTCTACTATTTTTGTAATATTTTAAATTGCATCCAACAATGAATAATTAATAAAAGTTATTTTCAAAGCTAAAATAACTAAGCTTAAATAACTCCATGGAACAGGTACTTATTGATAGATACTGATAAAATCTACTAAAAATCCAAATATGTATGTTTAATTGTTGTGTGTATTATTTTTTTTGTAAAAATAAGACTTATCCTTAAATTATGATTAGAATTTGATTAAAGTTGTGAGAAAGTTGTTAAATTTTAAATAAAACTGATTAATTTGTAAATAATGTTAGTACTTTGAAGAAATTTTAAAATAAGACCTTCAGCAAATTGTTAAGAAAATAGTAGTTATTGAGTAATACTTATTAAAATTACCAAAGTTTTATAATTTTTGACAAGTTTTGATAGATCTTTAATAAAATTTGTTAGTAGTTTGAATAAAAATTTTTAAAAAAGTTTCAACATAGTAGCAAATTGTAAAGAAAATAGTATTTATCAAATAAAAATTAATTAAATTAACTAAGTTTTAAAATAATTGAAAAAAATTTGTTAGATCATTTTTTTAAATTTTATAAGATTGTTAGGTAATTGTTCTAGGTACTTGTTGAATGAAAATTAATGTATATTATCGACTGCTCATAGTATTTAATCATATAATTTCTCTTCATTCCTGGAAATAATCGTAAATATTTAAATTATTCAGAAAATTGTCAATAACAACATAAGTAATGTGTAATAAAAAGTTTTTAAATACTAGTCAATTTTAGTTTTTAATTAAATTACAAATATAATAATTATATCAAATAAATACTTGTATACAAATAGTTAAATGAATCAAACAATTTCTTAGAACCGAACACGTATCGTATATTTTATTCAGATTTCAATAATATCATTAAAAAATTAACCAAAATGTTATTTATATATTTTGATAACCCTTAAATCAATGAAAATATATCGATTTCACTAAGTATCCATCCTTTGACATCAACATCCAACCGAATAAATCCCCCTAAAAATATCATAACCTATCATTTCCCCCTAAAATAATATAAAATTTACTCTCAACCAATCATTTCTCTTTAAATGACAATAATCCCAGCTGTATTCATTATTTTTGATAAAAATCACCGTCTTATTTCGATACTGAACCGAATAAATTTTTTGAAATCTCCTTAAAATAAAATTCCTCTCTTGATCAATCATTTCCCCCTAAAATAAAATTTACTCTCAACCAATCATTTTTCTTTAAATGACAATATTTCCACTCTCAGATATATACATTATTTTCATAAAAATCAACGACATTTCGACATTCAACGGAATAAATTACGTGAAATTCTCTTAAACGATCATATATTCATCACTTGACCAATCATTTCCTTTTAAACAAAATTCAACTGACTCAACTCTTTAAAAATATCAACAAACTTGTTCTTAATCGATCATTTCCCCTTAAAAGATCATAAATTCTCTTCTTAACCAATCATCTTCCCCTAAAATATTATAAATTTCACTCTCAACCAATCATTTCTCATCAAATGACACTATTTCTACCATCTTACAACCCACATATTTATATTCATCCAAATATAACCCTTTAAAAATATTATAAATACCCCTCCTAACCAATCATTTCTCTTTAAATGACAATATTTCTTCCATCTTAATTCATTATTTTTCTTAAAAATATCAACAAATTTATTCTTAACCAATCATTTCCCCCCTAAAATAAAATTCCTCTCTTAACCAATCATTTCCCTTCAAATGACTTTTTCCCCATTATATCAATTATATTCATTATTTTCATAAAACCATATCAAGTAAAATTCTTTTGGAAATCTGTATTCTACCGAATAAATCCCTTAAAATACCCTTAAAATTCTTCATTTGGATCATATTTACTATATGTATTCAACCAATCAAATTCCCTTAAAATTATCATAAAAATATGAATTTTACCAATAAAAATAAATTTTCTTTAAAGTATTACAAAATTGTTATCGATACCTAACATTTTCCATTGAAAATCACCACAATTCGATTCTGGCAACAAATTCTAGCAAATTAAAAATTCGTCAAAAATGACTTAAATCGAATAAAGTCTATTTTTCCCACATAAATTAAATTTCATTAAATTATTGTAAAATCATAAAATTTATGTCATATTGCTCAAATAATTAAAATTAATCAGTAAATCAAATATAAATTAAATAAAAATTACCAGTCAATTCATACTGATAACCACACTGAGCATCCTCTTAAAAATCTCTAAATTATACTACTTTTGTGATTGATATCCACGAAATAAATAAAATAGCAAATAAAAGTAATTAATTGGCCACTTTTTTTTACTGTAAAATCAATTAAAATTTTAGGTTTCACTAAAATATTTTTAAAAATCAACTGATTTAATCAACTTTTTAAATAGAATATAAAATTATAATTAAAATATCATTTACTATTCAAAATCTATCAATCAAATTGAATTCTAATTGGTAAATAATTATCATAAATATATGTTTCATAAACATTTTGTTCATAACTTTAACTTTCATTTAAAATAATCCTAAAATCAAATCAAATCTAATAAATTATCAAAAAATTAAGTGTTTCTAAATTTAGAGATTTACCCTAATTTCTTCAATAATTTCATTAAAAACATAATCAAACCCTAAATCCATTAAAATTCAACAGAAAACCATAAAATTCACAAAAATGATTAAAACTTACTAAAATAAATACCTCGTAAAACTAGATATTATTAAAATTATCATAAAATTTCCCTAAAAGCTCATATTTTATTTTTGTCGAGTACAACCTAATCTATTGAAGGGTGTAATTCATTTTATTAAGTTAATTAAATTTTCATTGAAAATGACAAGTCAATAACAAGTCAACAAATGGAATTTTAATTAGTAGAGATTAATTAGTAGAGAAAATTTTCAATGAAGAAGTAATGTTGGTGGGAGAATACATTAAGTTACTAAAGTCGTTGAGATTACTGAAAAAAGTGGGATAGCTAAAGATATCTACTAAATAGATGAAATATCAATTGAAATATTAAAAACTTACAAGGGTAATATACTTTGAATGGAGAAAATACACATCGAAGAGGAAAATATTCATTGAAGAAGAAAATATTCATTGAGAGAAATTATTCATTGGAGAGAAAAAATATTTATTGAAGAGGAAAAACAATCATTGAATAAAGTAAAATATGAATTGAAGCTAACAAATATTCAGTGAATCGAGTATTGCTTATAATAAATTAGACGGTAAAATTATTCAATGATAGGATGAAATATCAATTAAATATTGAGAAATACTTGAAATAAATGGAGTCTGAATTATTCACTGATCAGCAAATATACTTAAAAGATGAAAATATTCACTGAAAATAAATTGTACTTTAAGAGTGGATGAATTACTATTATATTCAATTAAAAATTATTAACAATTGAGTAGATTTCATCTGTTATATTTAAATATTTTGATGGATACTTATGTGCTAAATAGTAGTTATTAAAAACAATAAACGCGCGCGCATATACAAATATGGCGAATATACATCAAATACTGAGATATTAGAAAACAAATCTAAGACACTTACAATAGTAAATTCAAAACACATTGAATGTTATATTTTCAATGAACATTATGGAATTTTATTGCTATTAAGAATAATTATCTAAATATAATAAATTTCGATAAAACTGATATTTTAGTTGTAACTATTAACAACATTATTTTGCAAAAGTAATGACAACAGTATCACAAATTCACTGGTTATTTATACAAATTTTTGACTTGCCTAGACAAGTGTAAAAACTACTAGAGAACTTATTACAGCAAGAACATAGCACGAGTAATATCAGATTTTCTTGCCAACCAACTTTTTCACAAGAATTCAATACACGAGGAGCAAGAACGTGTGCGAAAAAAGATATTTTTTACACACGTTCATGATGTTAAACTAGCTAGAAAATCTAAAAATAGATTTATTGTACAAAAAAATGACAATTTTTCTTTGCAATAAACATGACCCACATTTAGGTCTGAAATAGTAAAAAATACAATGCTTATGAGTGCAATAAAACAACGATTTGTTTAGGTAAAAGTTGTCTGGTGCATCTATTGTAGTATCACAGTGTAAAACGAGTAATGAAATTAACCCTAAAATATGATGATTGTTTTCTTATCAATTCTGGTGAAACGATTATAATTTTATAAAATAAGAATAATACTTGTTCTAGAAATCTTAGAATTTTCTAAAACTAACCGATTATTATTATAAATACCGAAATTACACTTCAAATTTCAAGTAAAATTCTCACTCAAAGTTTACCAAATCGTACAGTCGAAAGTATTTCAACCAATTCAATCCCATGTAAACCTTCAAAATATCCAAAAATTGAAATTACGCTTTAGTTTTGTAATATGGAAAAGTTTATTCACAGAAAAATCATTCATCCAACTCATTATTACAATGTTTGGAGTTATTTCTTTTTGATAAGTCGTTGAATTTTTCGTTTTGCTTATTTTTCAATTTCTTTTCTCGTTTTGAAATTTTAGGAAATAAAATTAATAGATCTTCTTTGTCAATTGGTTCACCAAGATGAAATATTGTTCTCAAAGTGAGATTATATTGTAAATGTTCAAATGTTCCACTTTCTAAAATATTTCTAATAAAACAATATCGACATTCTTCAATGCGGTTTGATATTGTTAAAGTCTCTTTACCAAAATGAATTTCCTGTTGTTGAAATTGATTTGATCGGAATTGGATTGATTGAAATATTTCTCGAAATTCATCTCTTTGTATTAATTTCTCATTTTTATTTCTCAATTTCGATCTATCTTCTGATAGAGTTTTTATTTCTCTAAGAATTCTGTCATAGTGTTCAAGGATGAAACTTTCATCATCAATTTCATTCGATAATCTTTCAAAAATCAATGCCAAACATCGACCTACCTCTATTCTAACTATGACATTGGTATTTGCCAACAGATCAGTTGACAATGATAAAATTGGTGAAGCGATTTCTTCTAATAAATTCCACGGTAAAATAGTGAATAATAAACTCCAACATTGTATAGCAGTCGCATAGAAACTTTTGATTTCTTTGTCATTTGTTTTAATGGAATTCGTTAGTATATTCTTAATCATTTCCATAAGTCGAACAATTGAGTTGACATGAGATTGATTGCTGAGAAAATATGCAGCAGTTACGATTTCGATTGCTATCGATCGAAGATTTGATTGGATGCTTGAATCATCAATGATTGGTAGAAAGAATCTGTTGACCATTTCAGTAAATTGATTATTGGCATCACTTGCTATTTGAATGATGAAAACGGAAAATAATTTGCTTGCATTTATTTGAATTTCGAAATTATTATTATTAGAAATCAATCGTTCCAATCTACCAACGAAATGATCTATCCAATCACATTGGTAAATGGAATGGAAATAATTGATTTGAAAACTTTTAATGAGTTCTTTCAATTTTATGAGTTTAATTGAGGAATGCTCATCAAATAATTGATAAATTGAAGAATTAGTAGGATGGAACATGTACATCAGTTGATTTTCAGAATTTTCCTGAATTATTTTAGTAGTTGATTTGATGTTATTTGTGATTTTCTTTTCTCTTTTTCTTGCACAATACATAATTATTGAATGGGAATGCTTTTGTAGATATTTATTCAAACAAAGAATTTAACTTACTCTTCCCATTAAGAATTTCCGTAAAACATTTGCGAAAAATTAATTAAGGATACTTTTATTGTAAATTTCAAAAATAACTTTTAGTGTGAAATAATTTATATAATTGATTATTATAATAATAACTACGATATGCTTTATAACTGGTGAAACTTGTTTTAATAAAACGTTAGAAATAAAATTCTATTTTATTTCCTTTTTTTCTTGTTTTAATGAAACTACCTTCCAAATATCTGCCGTTCATTGGACCTAAACCATTCGTATGTCTCAACATCCGTTAGCGAGATATTGAGCAACCTCTAATAGATACTGATTTTTCCCCACTTTTAATTTTGTTAAAAAGGAATATAAATATATTTTTAACTAGGGTGGGGTAATAGTTAATAATAATTGACATTTTATCCTCTACAAAATCTATTAATAACTTGATATTTTTGACTTTAATTTGTAATTTTACTTTTACATTTGCATTTTTTTGCGATTCAATTTCACTATTAACATCATCCTTAATTAGTATTTTTTTTTCGTCATCACAAAACTTTAACAGTTTGAATTTATTATCAAGAAAGGAACATTTTCTCACTAAGAAAAATTTTCTTGATAGTACATTGCACTCCAACTGTAACAACCTTATAAAATCTGCATACACATTCTCTATCTTTATTTCATTATATTCATGATTAATAATGTTTTTCATTGAAATATGATAGGTGGTAATATAAAGCTTGATATAGGGTAATTTTCACCCGAAATCATGTTTGTTGCTTTCTCAAACGGTTTATTAAATCTGAAATAACATGATAATCGTTTTAAAGGAAGGATTTTAAAAGAAAGATTTATAAAAGATTTTTTATCAATTGAGGCAATCAAGAAATATGACTGCACTGACGAGAAAAGAGTAATGTAGACAGATTGAGATCAGCTTTCAGAAAACCAATGAATTTGATGGAAGACTTAAATGAAGCACTGGAATACAGACAAGGTGAAGATTATGTCGATAATTTTTGTGAGAAAATTGAGAAATTTGAGTGAAGAATTCTGAAACATGAATAAATGAAAAATTTCTTATTTTCAGTGCAGTGGGAGATCAAGATTTAAAAAAAGATTTGAGTCACCAGTGTCGATAGTAGGATAAGTAAATGTTGCAGTTCAAATAATAGGTGCAAAAGAGACGAGAGTGATTGAATTTATTGTGGTCAAAGAGATTTCACTGAAACTGATCGGAGGAATAAACTTCTTGAGAAAGTTCGATATAATGGTAAACGTGAAGAGCAGTTTATCAAAGAAAGAGGAAAACATCAGAGGAATAGTGCAATTAAACGAACCGAGTGAATCTAACCAGTGTAAAGACAACAATGTTGTAGAGAACTATGCAGAAAATATGATTCTATTTTCATGAAGCATAAATGGGATGTAGGTAAACAAATTTAATAACACACGAAATTTTAACAGCTGGAAGACCTATTGCGATTAATCCAAGGAGACAGCCAGTTCATTTAATTGAAAAGATTGAGGAAAACATAAAGGAGATGGAAAAATACGGAATTATAAGAGAATGTAAGTCACCGTGGAACACACCATTAGTATGTGTGAAGAAAAAAGATAAAAACGATATAAGAATATGTTTAGATTTTAAGCTCTAAATAACGTCACGAAGTGACCAATATTTCCAATCCCGAATACTAATGAGTTATTGTATACAATGGGTGGTGCGAAATATTTCAGCACATTTGATTTGAGGAACGCATATTATTAGTTAGAGCTAGACGAGGAATCAAGACGGTGTTCTATACTAAAAATAAACAGTATTACTTTAACAGGATGCCATTTGGAATAGCAGCAGCTCCGGCAACCTTTCAAAAATTAATGAACATGGTATTAGGTGAACTTAATTGGCAAATAGGGGTAGTGTATTTTGATGATATTCTGATATTTTCAAAAGAATTAAAGGAGCACTACGAAAATATTGAAAGCTTTTTAAGAAAATAGAACAAGCAGGAATAAAGATCAGTTCATCTAAATGTCAATTTTTGAAAGAGGAATTGAAATTATTGGGACATATAATAAATAAAACTGGAGTCAAAACGGATTAAGAAAAAGTATAGCAATAAAGGAATTCAAAAGACCCAAGTGTGCTAAATAATTGAGGAGTTTCCTAGGACTAACCAATTGCTACAGGAAGTTTATAAAAGATTATACATCTAGAACAATTGTGTGGAAGCAAAGAAAAAAATTAATTTGGACAAATAAATGTGAAAATTCATTTACAAAACCTAAAGAGAAATTGGTTAATCCGCCAATATTAAAGTTTCCCGATTTTTCAATAACATTAATATTGGATACAGATGCTAGTTTCGATCGTATTTGTGCAGTTGTATCACAGATAGATAATTCTGGAAAGAAAAGTGCTATTGCATATGGATCACACCCCATGTCAAAACATGAATTTTGCTATTACATAACAAGAAAATAACTGTGAGCAATCTTTTATTTTACAAACCATTTTAAACATTATCTTTATGGGAAAAGATTTATATTACGTATGGACTATAAAGCGATAACATATATGATGAAGACAAAGAAAGCTATTACCACACAATTCCAGGCATGGAGCAACTATTTGAGCAGTTTGGAAACAGAATTTCAATATAGAAAAGGAACAGAACATTGCAATGCAGATGCATTGACGAGAAGTTAATGTATGACGTGTATTCGATGCCAAACAATTCACGCTAATCCAAAAATAGGAAAGCTAAAAGCGAAACTTTTGGCAATAATGACAGAGTAGATGATTATGTCACCGCTGAACCACATACCCCCAAGTAAATTTTTTTCTAAGACAAAGAAAATGACTCATACAAAGTTATTGAAACAAAGATAATGACTCATTCAAGCTCATTGTATGACTCATCATATTTTCAAGGTCATTTATCACTAACAAGTGCAAATTTAGGAAAACAAAAACAAAGGGAAAATTTGCACGTTATTTCGAAAGCTCTTTCAAGATAAGGGAAGAAATGTTGTTTGGGAATCCGGGAAGGGCATCTCTAAAAAATTATTTATCTGGGCAGATGTCAGTGATTATAGAGGCCCAAAGGGAATTAGCGTTAAAAGATATCAGAAATTCTATTTGACATCAGTAAGTATTATTGGATGACGGAGTATAAAAAGGAAGCGCAATTGGAATCAAAGAGACAAAATTGCAAAAGACAAAGAAGACAAAAAAGAAATTAAAGAGAAATTTGAAACAGAAATATAGCAAGGTCAAACCAAAGCAAAGCAACTAAATCAGAGTTACCGATCTCAGAAACCCCCCGCAGTAGTCAAGTTATTATGAAATACAATTGATCCAAAAAGTGCTATTCTTCCCGAAGGGTCGTAATAAGCACCAAATTGTGATTGATAGATAATTCGTTGTGTAATTTTAAAGTGTATTAATCAATAAAGTTTATATTGTTTGGAGTTCATTACTGTTGTTTAAAAGCACGCCTGGAGTCAGATTGACAATAATTCCTATTAGAATTCACCGATAAAACCACAACAGACACATTTGATGAAGTTAGCGACATATTTTGTCCCATGATTCTTACTCAAGTATTACTCAAACTTTATTCCATGTTTAGTACTATAAAATTTCTAAACTAAAATTTATTACAAAGAAAAGTTTTAAAATTAGTATTGATATATAATTTATTTTTACTATTTTTACTATCTCTTTTTCCAACAACAAATTCCATTTAATAATATTTTATTGAGTGTTTGAATTCTTGTATCCTGTCAGACATTTTGTAACCATTCCATTACCTTAAATATCGGGTAATTTCCGCTATCAAGAAATTGACCAAATATTACAACAGAAAGAATTACAGTTGTTTCACTCGTACAGTCAGAAATTATGATTATCATGCGGACGAGTTTAAAAAGAAATTAATAATAAAATTAAAATAATAAAATAGTTTATTAATTTTCAAAATAATTCTGATATAAATATGTATTTTAAATAAACATCTGAAAAATAAAAATATGTCAGTCTTTCATCAAAGTTTTTATAATAAATTCTGAAAAAGTTTGCATTTGAAAATTTGTTTTAGCGCTGACTTGAAACCAAGATAAAAATTTGTTAGTTTCACATGATTTTTTAATATCATTTTCTTTGATCTCTATATCTGGAATGTCACACATATTACCTGAAATATACAGAATTCAATAGCAGTCCTATAGTATAATTTGATTTCTATGATCCTATCAACGTATGAAATAAATTTATAAAATTATTATATTACTAGACAAGTGGTATTAAAATGTTATCGTTACTTTTATTTTTAATCAACAACATTATTATTTTATTTCAATTTTATCTGATAATTGATTTTTTTCTATCGAATGATAAATAATTGGCAGATCATGTCATTTAGTATTCTATATCAAATGCATTATATCCTTCTTAATTAGATTACAAATATCCATAAAACCACTTGAATATTTATATTATATTTTTATTTGGTCATTTAATCAAAGATTAATGTAAATAATTTTTGATAACGGATAGATAAATAATTATGCAATAAAATTTTTATCTTAAATTTAGTCTTTCATATATTTAATACAATAATTATTGAAAGAGATTTTAAGTAATTATTGCGCTGAAATTCACATTCCATTTGTTATGTTTGGTTCTTTGGAAACTTCTCGAGTTGATGTTGTAGATCCACTTAAAATTGAGCATCATTTGGTTGGAGTCTATCAAGGAAATCTCACGTTTCAATTTTAAAAAAACCAATATTAGGGCATTCCTTAACAAAATACTTTAATGATCCTTCCTCTAATTTCTGAATTCATACAATGAAATCGTTTAAATTTGACATTTCACATTAAAAAAAGTTATTAGACAGCAAAAATATTGACATTAATCATTGGAATGAATTTCGTGGTTAAAATTGATAATTTACATGAGCATAGTTAAATAAAGTTATATTTCAAATAAATATTAAACGAAAAAACAAAATAATTTGTAAAGCAGCTTAATATAATAAATTAGTTGCAAATAACATGCCTAACATCATAAATGACGTCTGTCAATTTAAGACAATTTTTGACGGCTCCTCGTCACAAGGAATTGAACTACTCTTACATATTGTAAGATGACACGTTCTTATGATAAAACCTTTATTTTCAAATTTAAATTATTCATTGAAATTATGAATATAAAATTTTAAATGTTTTAAATAAAACATGTTATAACTAAAAATGTTGAAAAATTTAAAACCGAACATTTTTGGAAAATAGTGGAATTTTAAAATATCGATTTGTTTTAAGAACGAAAATATTTCTTTAAATAACATAGAATTCTTTGATAAAAATATTTTGGATTAAAAATTCTTTAAAAAAAGTCTTGATATTTTAGAAATCCAAAGTCGTTTATTTCATTGCAGTTGGCACATTACTTCACAAAGGTATGTATCATGAAAATATTAAATGAAAATTAAATCAATCGGTTTGTCTAATAACTGATTCTCTCGGTGATCAGAACTATTAAAATCTAAAACACTACGATAAACGTAACACTTAAAGAATTAAGAACGTTCTGATGCTTGATGTAATCTCATGTGAAGTCACATTTCTACAACTCCCCCTTTAGGCGAGTGATGTCATTTATGGATGGTCACTTATATGATATAACACACAAATAACAACTTTTTTCCACAATAATTCATTATGTGAATGAAGTCGGATAATTACGGATAATTCTATGAATTATTATGAAGTTTTACGATCACATAAAGAAAGTAAAAGGAATAACAAAATAGCTTATAATGTTATACAGATTGAATAAATGTTAGTTTTAATAATAGAATAAGGACAGCTTCAAAGTATCATCATTATGAAATAAACAGTATACAATAATATTGATGTAATAGTTACGATTTAATTAAATAATCTCAATAAATTTGTTGCTGATTGGACAGTTATTTTAGGGCCTTGGTTCCCAACCTGTGGGTCGCCTGAGACCTTTTGAAAATAATTTATTTACGCTAGTCTGTGGTTTCTTACTATAATTTTAAATTTAAGGGATACTCATACTCTGACTTTATAGCATAAAGTATAAAATATAAATAAAATAAGATATTTAGAAGTCAAAAACATAATAGTTAGCTGCAAAAATGCAGTGACTGAGGAGAAACCATATTAATTTTATTTTTGGGGTCACCACAACTTCGCAAATGTTATCAAGAGGTCATAGCACCAGAAAGGTTGGGAACCACTGTTTTAGGGGATTGTAATTTAATCACCGAAGTTTCAAATAAAATTTTTTCTATAAGTGCGAAAAAACATTTGTAAAATTTTGGTGATTATATCACAATCCCATAAAATAAACGTTTAATCATCACAACATTTATTGATATTATATAATTAAATCATTAAATACAATAATATTATTCATATTTCAATACTTAAGATACAAATAGTCTTAGGGCAACTGCCGGTGTTATTGCTATTTTGGCAACTTCAGATTTTCGCATACAAATTTCAGTGGATTAATTTTTTTTAAATTTAAAATTGGTCATAAATTGTTTTGGTAATAAATGCTGTAGTAGAATTTCAGCCGACACGAGCACGAATTTGAATGACATAATAGGGAAAAATTTTAACATTGGTAAAATTGTAAGAATTTTTGAATTGGAAAAAGAACGACCGATAAATGACATAATTTCGTTAGAAAAACTGGAAAAATTAAAAAAAGACGTTTGGTGAAATCATATAAGTAAATAAAAATATTGAAATATTTTAAATTTCAACTTCGATAAGAGTTATGCAGTTCACTGCATGAAACGTAATAAGTTCTGATTCAAAAATTGTATTAACAAAACAATCTTATTTAAACCATATTTTCGGATTTAATTAACATTTAAATTCTCCGATTAAAAAAATCGGAAATAATATGTAAAAATTGCAAATAACTATAAGAATTTGTGAGCTCCCGAAGTTTAAAATGAATCAGATTAGACCATGCTGATCCTTTGGATATTAAATAAGATGAGTTTAAATTATTTCATTTTAATAATAAATAGCGGTTTAGGAATATTTGAAAAATTATGCATCACATTTTTATAAAGTAAACAACAAATCGATTTTGTCAAAACATCAGCTGATTTATTATTATAAATTGTAATAAAAATTTCAAATCACTCAAATTTATTTACGATAGGATAATAATAAAAAATATTTTATCTCAATCAGATTGAGTCAGAAATACGCTGACGGATGTTATAAAAATACTCAGTGATAGCAAAGGTTTGAAAAAGTGATAATAGAGAAAGTTAAAAAAGTAAAGAACTTTTGGATGAACAATATGGTGTAAATCATATGATTCGAGACTTTAACTTTGACCACGGCAAGCATATTTATTTGTTTTATTTCGATAGATATTTGTTGTGAACGGTATTTTCAGCAGATTCGTTATCGATGTTTTTTTTTATTACATTTTTTTTATTATTTTTTTTTATTACATTAGGGTTAATATTGTAAAGCATTTGAAGATACAAAGTAATAGAAGAAGAGAACAATAGAAGTTATGAGTGAAAATGAATCTATTGAAAGTGACAATGAAGTAAAAAGTGAAAGTGAAAGTGAATTGTAGTAAATCTAGTGCTGACAATGAATAGGAATATTTTTCCAATTTTCGTGAAAGAACAAAAAGATAGAGATTAGAACTGGATTCTAAAGAGTATAATAGAAAATGAGAAAAATGCCATTGTAAATGATTGAACAGTCTGGTACAAAATGATAACCGACTCTTCTGTCGGAAAAGTACCAATTTATAATATTTTCAGGGAAGTATCGAATTCAAAACGCAATGTCATGAAGGGAAGTGTAAATTCTTCATTTTCTCTGATTATGAACAACCAATTTTGAAACATATCATATCATATTGCATTATTCTGAGGGTTTTAAAGAATTTAACATTTTCGTTACCAGAAACGTGTGTATACGTTTTTTTATATGGGTCCGGTGATGGAATAACGTATATTATAGATTGATGTTTTGATTGATGCTAGTACCTAACACCAAAATTTTGATACCGAAAAACGTATCAATACGTTCTTAAATTAAATTTAAATACGAAGAACGTACGGATACGAAATTCATTTAAAACGCTGTATTTGGAGCATTGTAATCTTAAAAATACTCCGTAACGAAATGTTTAAGCATAAGATCCTTAAACATGTAGATAAAACTCAGCTAAGGAATATTTCAACGTCTTACAAAGTCAGTAGTATGTTCACTAATAAGTCTCTAGCTCCAGTTGCTTTATGTTCTAAACTCGTTTATCAATTTTCATGTAATGGGTGTATTATCACATACATTAGAGAGACTGTCCGCTATTTCTGCCCTCGAGTTCTTAAGGACTGTCGACTGAATGGATTGACACACATTATTAATCATTTTGAATGTATTTAAATAATTGAACGTCGTTTGTGTATATTATGTGTGTATTAAAGTTTTGTGGTAAGTTAAAAAACAATGTATTTACTGAATTGGTCAATCATGGCCATAATATATTTCTTTCCACTAAACGTAATTTTAAGTGGACCACAAAATTCAATGAAAATACTTTCAAATGGTTCATTAAACGATAATCTATGAACTATTTCAAGCGTTATTGATGCTAAGACTTGTGTTTTCTGACAAATTTCACAAACATTTATCACAATTTTAGTGATTTCATCTACTGACAGGACAAAAATATATTTCGAATATATTTCTTTTCAATACCCTCGTGACAAAGTTCTTTGTGAATTTATTGTATAAAATCTTTACTCTTTTCTTTCGGGATATAGATTTTATTTTCATATTTAATTACATTGTCGATTAGCAAATATTTGGTTGGTTCCCCCGATAGTATTGTATTTTTAATCTTTTCAATTTCATCGTCCTCATTTTGCCACTTTAATATTCCTCAAATTTCGGTCATTCCAAAATTTGAGTTCTCATTTTATCAATTTTTGTATCTGAATGATTGAGGTTGCACTATGAGCACTGTTTAACATTCATTCTAGATAAAGCATCAGCATTGGAATGTAATTCGCCTTTGTTATATTATAGTTTCATGTTAAAACTACTCAAAAAGTTGATCCAATTTTGAAATTGGGTTGTTATTGGTTTCTTTGTTGTCATCATAAATGTTATAGGTTTGTGATAAGTGCGTAATGTGAATCTTCTTCCATAAAGGTAGTGTTTGAAATGCCGTGTAAAGTGAAATACATACAGCAATTCTTTTCTTGTTATGCAATAACGAATCTCGTGGGTATTCAAACATTTAAAACCATAATCTATAACGTTTTCATTATTGAAACTATTTCTTTGTGATAATAAGGCACTGGTGGTGTCGAAACAAGAATCTGTATAAAGTATGAATTTTTTAAAAAAATCCAGGTGTGCTAGTATTTGTGCGTTGACCATCTGATATTTAAGTTTGTCAAATACATTGAATCTTATATTTAGTAGACGTAATTAATTTTTCTAAAGGTCGAGATATACTTGAATAATTTTTAATAAATTTCCGGTAATAGTTCGCTAACCATAAAAAGCTATGGAGGTGTTTTATACAATGAGGTTTTCTAAACTTAATCATTGTACTTATTTTTCCAGGATTACAATTTGTTTGTATTTTGTGCTTTAAAATATCTGTTAGGCTTATGTCCCATTTTTTTCAACATAGATATACTTGGAAATCTCTTTATTTTCTCTATTAACTCACGTTACGGTGAAATCCCTTTCATTTTAATCAATTTTTCGAACTCATTTGTATTATTTCTTTTATTTCCAAAATCCACTTTTAAGCTTAGTAAACATTTATTATTTATGTTACCAACATTATGCAACATTTATGCAATTCCATTAATCTGATATTCATTACGTTAAATATATCAAGGCCTAAAATAATTTCTGGGTAAATTTCATTTGCAATATAAAAATTTCCAATTATAATCAATGTTTTGTTTTAAATTTTATTATTCCCATAACCACTTATATTAAATCGCTACCATTAGCACAGCTTATCTTGTTATAATTTTTCATTCTTTATATTAATTTACTCTCTTACTTAAAACATTAATTTTAGCCTCTGTATCTAATAAACAATTAAATTCTATATTATTCATTTTAGTCGTAATAAATGGCCTATCATCATCATTATTATAATTAACTAAATTAAAATAATGATCATTAAAATCTTTGAAATTATTTTAAAATCCATTGCTATCACTATTTTTATTCATTACAAAATTTTTATTATTATTTATGTTTATAAATTCCAGGTCATATTTAAATATGAAAATTCATTAAAATTATTTTTATTAAACAAATATTCAAAATTATTAAAACATTCATTCAAACATTTCTTATCACATGCATACTTTAACAGCCTCATATTATCATTATCATTAATTACTTTTGATTGAGAGCTCCTAGCGCATCCTTTTGATTGGAGATTGATAGTTTTCCGATTCGTCATTAAATTGATCCTATATATGTAAATTCTCATATTTCATAGCTTCGATACGCTGTTTCCAATTTCGATCATTGTGTTGATTTCTAAAATTCCTAAAGTTTTCATTACTTCTTTCATTATAATTTTCATAATTTTTATAATTTATTCCTTTGTTAAAATTTCTAAAATGTTCACTGCCTCTGTTATTGTTGGGTCTTTGAAATCGAGTTACTTGGTTTCTTCTGTCAATTTCAATTGCAATGGGAATATTTAATATTTGGACATTCTCGTGTGATAAATAACAGAGAAAAACATTGAATTTGGGTTTGAAATTGATTTTGTCTATTGAAAATTTCATTTTTTTGATTTGGAAATTATTAACCTTATACAAAGGTTTAAACTTCATTGGGCTGTAATTGTTTTGAACTACTTCTGCATAGTTTCTTTTATTCACTGCAGCTACATTGTCATTGAGTTTCGATTCTTCCACTTTTTAAAAATGTATTTACTTGGCGCTAGACCTCTCTGTTTGTTTGTCAACTTTCCTTTCTTCTTTGTAGACTTTTGCTTTAATTAAGTCTTCTATAATTTCGTAACGCCTAATTTGTGTTCCATCTTCTTCACAATCCAAACAATATTTTAATAAAAATGCTGTTAATTTACTGCTTGTAATTTTGTGCTTCAGTAACGCTCAAACTTTTTTCTCTTTAGTTTTGATATAGTCATCGACAGTTGAATTGGCTTATCAATAGTTCAAAGCGTTTTGTAAATCTTCAGCAATGTTTGTTTGTGATTCAAAAGCCTTTCTTAATTTTCTTCCTAAATGTTTTCATCCAGAGTTTCATTACATTTCTTCCTGCTTCTTTCGTCTAGATTTGCTTGAACAATGACATTTCTTTGTTGTTCATCTAATTTGATCATATCAAAATAATATTTTATTGACATGAAAAATCCTTCAAGATCTTCACAAATTGAGTACATTTTTGGTTGATGAATAATCTGCAAAAATTCGAATATTCCTAAGCTGATCGTGGTCACCATGCTAAATAATTTTAATAGTTCTAGTATTTATCTTTTTGGAATCGAATACTATTATGTAATAATGAACATGAAACATGAGACATGCTACAGACATACAATAAAGTACACACATTCATCAAACTACGGCAATACCTCGCTTAGTGCAGTTAATTGGTTCCGCCGATATGTCGCACTAAGTTAAACCGCATTAATTTAACTATGTAGCTTATGGAAAAAATTGTAATTGGTTCCAAATTTTTTTAAATACATATCGATATATTATCAATGTTTTCAAGTTAAAATAAATAAAAAAATGTCACGAATTAATAATATTACGTTATGAATAAAATAAAACCAAATAAATAATTTAAAAGTTACAGTACAGAAGCATTAGCAAATTCGAGCTAAAATTAATATTTTATTTATTCTTAATTACATTTATTTATGTTATAAACTTACACTTTTTGTGATTTTATTATGTTTCGTGAATAGTAAGCCTATTTGTATTATTAAGAAATTTATATTTTAAATAGCTTATTGATACGTTTTTGCGCATTTTATTGATAAAAAATTATAAATTTTAATTTTTTCCCTCGCAAAAAAACGCACTATAGTGAAACCGCACTAAGCGAGGTATTGCTGTATACACAATAATTACTAATTAGGTAATCTAATTATTAGATTACTTATAATATGTAAATTGATAAACGAGATGGTTAATAAATATATTGTGTAACTTAATGGAATTTTTAATATTATCCATATCAACACTCAATTCACATTCAATTGTAAAATTAGTGTAGTGCTATGACTACGAATCTTTTAAATATTTTTAAATAGTTTGAGTATGTAAAATTGTGATAAATTGATGTTTTTTTGTGTTGAAAAATTTGATTTTGATAAGTATTTATTTATTATATTAAGTAAAATAATTTAAATTTATATGGAATGTTAATATTTTTCAATATTTTAATTTTTAATATTTATTTAAAAATTTGAAATTAGTGCAAAAGTATTTAAAAGATTTATTTATTTATTAAAATATAAATTAATCCATGTTATATTGACTGGTTTCTGTACTTGGAGATGACAGTAAATCTGTCGAATTGTATGTCGAGAAATTGTATGACGCTTTCTTTTAATAA